>JAQIVE010007410.1:0-10475 GCA_034698285.1 Sminthurinus bimaculatus
TTATACTTATGCACAGTTGTAAAAACGTGAGATATACATATTTGATTTTACGCAAGAATCTTAGACTAGTGTAAGATTAGAAAAAGTTAATCCGGAAACCTGCAGGCTGCAGAATTCCCTATGTTTTTTACAACTTTCATGACTCGACACAGTAAAAATGTATATGTAGGTAAGTGACAAGTTCAAATCATGGGTCAATTTAGCATGTAGCACAAAATAAGTTACAACAGTGTTGGAAGCCGATTCAGCTTTCTAAACACACATACATATACAGTTTAAAATATATCTAATGTATTTTGTTTTGCTCCATAAGCTTCCAATTCCGCTGGAAAGCATTGTTGACAGATGAAGGCTAATCAGATTCTGAGATTTTCTCTCGACTCGTGAATCATTGAACTTAATAAAAGCAAATCTTTTGGACAGATTCTCCAACTTCGCCAGTGAATGGCACTTGGTGAAGTTCTATACACGGTAAATCCGTCTCGTTAATGCTGGTATTCAGGAATTTACAAGTATGTATTATCATAATTCCTTCCTCACATTTCAAGAAAACTTAAAAGTCATGATTTTCCTTAGAGACATTCCGATTTGTCATCAGTGAAAAAATTCATCAGGGGCTTAACACGTAACTAATAACTGCATAATGTTAAATTACTTGTGTACATTTTAGTTGCACTTTTTAATTATGCATCGTGTCTACGATGTTGTAACACCTGTTAGCGTGTATGTATGCATGTATGTATGTGGTACAATTCAATATGTATATGAATGCTATAAGACAGAAAAACAAACACGTTCTCCACAGATTTTACTCGCCTCTTGACATTGTCCTTGTTTCTTTTTGCAGGCGATATTTCAGTGAATCTCTGTTTAATAGCGTCATTCTTCAGCTATATGTGCATGTGTTGTGTATGTATACATAAGTATAAATATTATGTATGCACTTGTAAAAGGTCGAGCATGAAAATAAAAAAATGAAAAGAAGACATGCAAGTTAAACACACACACACATACATCACATATTGTTACAGAGTGTCACATTGTACATTATTAGGACTGTCTGAATTTGATATGGTTATTATTATTATTGTTATCTGATATCGTGTTCTAGGCGTAAGAAAAATGAATTGTACGCACAAATATTTTGAAGTGGAGATGGAGATGCGTGCATTACAAACAACTTGTCCAACGTTAAGCGCTGTTAAGCTCTCACTATATTAAAACTATATAGCACACAATATATCTACAATACAAGCTTCAGACTTTACCTACACTGATTTTAATTACATACTATGTATAATGTATATGCGTACAGAGTATACAAACTTTAAATGTAATACTGAGAAGAGCTCCTTAATTTTTTAAAAAGCTTTTGTCTGAGCCTTATCTCTCGTTTTCAATCAGCAATCTCGATAATAAAAACAATATTAATGAAATAACGTCTGTAATTGTTTAGTGTTAAACTTAATTATGTTAACTGAAAGAAAAAAGAAAGATGCTGATCGTGGAGATATCAGAAAGGTAAATAGCGAATACTAGTAGTTCAGTGTAGTTTTAATTCATAAATTTGCTTGAAGCGTATAATGGATAAGCAGCAGTAGCATAACAATAATATAGGCAATAAATTATGCACTGTTGATGTACGTAAAAACATTGTGCGTAAAATACATTTTTTTTCAATTCAACTTGTTCAACAAGATACACGATATTGTACTTATCATTAGCTTTGATTTTCAGTTACATAGTAGTTTTTATATATTGAATACATATTATACATACATATTAAAGCGTACTCTGTATGTATTTTGCCAGTTTGATGCAAATGTAGGTAAATTGTAAATGTTAATAATGATGAATGTCCATAGTCCATAAGCACCTACAATTTTATACGATACATCACAAGATGAATTATTCGATATGTTTGATGATGGGCAGGTGATGGTTGATTCTGAAAATGTAAAGGAAAAAGAGAAATGAAAAATGAAATGATAGGCTCACCGATAAGACTTTTTCATGTCATAATGAGACGGTTTAGTGTCACTTACAATTGGAATCAATAAAAATCAAAGCCATTTATCATCATCATCATCATCAAGTTGCGTAATATCTAGCCAAAATATATACAATATACATACATAATATGCACCCAATTATATGGGCCATTTTAAATAATCCTTATAATTATCATAGTGTGCTTTCAAACTACAGTTTGTGGGCATTTTTTTATATTTATTACACTTCTTCAAGCTGTGGAACAGCAATTTAATATTTACAATTTAATGAACAAGTCAAAGTCAATTCAAGATGGATAATCACAATAATGTCAAAACCTGGCATACAAATTTTGATCGATCATGTGTAAAATTCATGAGCAAAGAAAAGAAGAAACGTTATACATAAAAACAATATGTGATACGAAGCAAATGCAAAAGAGGAGAGAATAAAAATGTGACTGTGATTGGACTTGACTCGATGCTTGAAGCATGTTGTTATTATGCCAGTTAAATATCAGTTAAACATAGCTTATTTTATTGCGTTCCAATTTTCAATATTAACATATGAGACAAACGTATGCACACACATGTATATTGTAGCTACAAGCTCTTCTGTGTGTATACAAAATCTTCTCAGTTTGTTGTTATAAATTTGATTATTTAATAATGTACATTCAACATTTTGTGAATATGTGTGTAATTTAAAATTTTTTAGTTTTCATGTGTTCAGTAGCGATAAGTGTAGATATAACCAGAGTATTGTACTTAATTATGGATAATATAATACTTAAGATCAAGTATAGTTGATAATGACACAGTTAGTCCAATAATATGCCCGCATTAAATACCGCGATTGTGCAACCTCTCTAATCACAATCAGTTAGTGTCTTTTTTTTTTATTGTCAAAGCCTTGAAAAGTAAATTAGACAGCCAAGTTGATATATTAGAGCTTAATCGGTACCTTTAAACTTTCTTCGTTTGATAAATTTTTTATTAGACTCTTTACATTATTTGATTCTTTATTTGACACATTCTTTTTTTACAACTGTATAATGTACAATTCACAATTTTTCTTGACTACGTTGATACACGAAATAATCTACAACATACATAGCGTTTGCTGCACACTTTAAGATCTTTAAAAGGTCAAGATTGGCAGTGTCGCAATTTTTAACTTTCAGACAATCTGTACAATAGAGATTGAGAATCGAGACGACGCACGTCAATGAAAGTAAAAATAAAAAAGTAAAATAGATACACACGTCTCATAATATAATAATAAGCATTCATGAAACTGCTAGCGTTCATTTTTATTCAAATGTCAAATGTAACCAAGTTGGTATACTTATATTACCATTTTAACTGATGAACAATTTCTTCAAAGTTTTACTGTCAATTCCAAGTTCATATATGTATGAAGTTTGAGGTCAATACAATACGAATTTTTATTGAACCCTTTTATGCTGCTTTAAAATTTGACATGATGCATACTATGTAAAACTGGGTTGAAAATCAATCATGTTATCGATCTTTATTTGTTCTTCTTCAATGAGATAAGCGACACGAAATCTAACAAATTATTCACTGACACTGATAAGGCAACAATTCATTCTGAAGAATCGTTGCGTTTGATTTGATACCATTGCAAAATACTAACAACAAGGAACGAGATGAAAAGGAAAAATCCGGGTCGGAATGTAACCCCGCATTTGTTTTCTCCAGTGTTAGATTCTGTAAACAAGAAAGAAAGAAAGAAAGAAAGAAAGAAAGAAAGGAAGTGCATAAACAAATCATCGATATCCAACAGAAAGGATTACGTAACCGTACGTATGCCTTTTATATGGAAAAAAACTATGTATGTATGTATTGCAATATGTTTTGATACGATCTATCGACCGTAGTGATATAACCGAGGATGAGATTGAGATTACAAATGACCAGTGACAAGCTTTTTATTTTTGTTCCTCCATGTTTAAGCTATTGAACCATCCTTATCGGATTTGCATACCCCCGTTCGATCCCTTGCCTGCATGAATCATCATGCAAATCGCCGAGTGAAAAACGGATAAAATGCATACATACATATACGAGAAAAGGAGATAATCGAAATCCCAAAGTCTTTTTCAAGAATAAGAAATGAGACACATATTATTTGTACGCACTGCATACTGCATACATACATACATACATACATAGAGTGAGCAAGTAGAAGACAGATATTGAGAAAAAGACTGAAAAACATTGCATTGGAAATCCAGAATCCAGTAGTAGCTATCACATCACTATAAAATAGTTTTTACTTTGCAGCCTTTGAAATTCAAGTAACTATAGAATGTGTCTACTCCAGAAGGACAAAACTCGAGAGCTGAAAAAATGGACTCCGCAATTGAATTTTTCTTCTTCGTCCTCTTCTCTGTCTCTGTCTCTCGTCTTTCTGTCTCTGCAACTATGGATGTATGTACTCTTTTGCTAATGTAATAGTCGAGATCTCAAGTAGATATTGGAAATCAATGGCGAAAGCCAAAAGTAATTGATTTTCCAGCTTTCATTCCTTCTCGGTGCATGTAGCAGCTCTTCTTTTTTTCTATTTTTCACACTCACTTTTTATTTCAAGAGTACATATAGAGAGTATCATTCTTTCTTTTTCTCTCGCTTTCTTCCTCACTGCTACTACAGCTTTCTCGTTCTTAAGAGATTGACGACAAAGTTTACGGGATTTTTTGCAGTTGGGCGTTGTGTCTCGCCCAATCTGTCAGTTAGTGAAAATGAGTCGAGTATTTGTTTGTACATATATGTATGTAGTCTGCATGCATTTGTTTTGCGACTACTATAGAAGTGTTGTAGATGTGCGTCATTATGTCACACACAAAACGTCCAGTAATGCAGTACACAGTACACATTATAAAAACATGCTGTTAATGCAGGCGCTTCCGAGAAATGTTGTTCTTTCCATCTTCGATTTGTAGACGTATTGTAGTTTTATATTAAAATGTCTACATAATAATGTGCTGTAGAGAAATGGAGAAAATGTTTTTGCACTTGGCTCTAATTTGTAGTCGTAAATCATTTTGTAATGGAATTACATATATAAGAAAAATAGAATAAGAGGTTTCAAGCTATCATTATTAAACTGACAAAGAATAAGGAAACGGGAAGACGGATAGATTTTTATGCCGAAATTTCTCCTTCACTTTTCACCAGTGTGTATTACATTTTACATCCTGGTGAAAGAAAACGGAAAGCATATTTTGTAAGTAAAAACGTTCCCAGTGTACAATAACTAAAAGCCAGGTTTTACCCACTGGAAAATATTTGAAATGCTAGCTTCTGCAGTTAAAAAAGGAACTAGTTTGAAGGTTGAGCTCCTGGATTTTTTAAAGTAAAAAGTAATGTACTCGGTAGGAAAGTCTATCGGACTTGGATATGTAAAATGTAAAGCAGGCTAATAATAAAGAAAATTAATTTGATTTGCGGAAACTTTTCGATTGACTCTCTTGAAACATAATGTAATGTGAACATTAGTGATCACCAAAGTTTTTGCTCATGTCTGGAGGCTCAGTATGTACGATACGATGCTGTATAATATCCTCCTGAGCTATACATTCCATATTCCACTATACGTGTAGCTAGTCAAACAAAACTGCCTGAAACTCATACAAGTGTCGGAATTTTTTCAAAGGCTTTGTACTTTGTATCAATATCTGTAAGTACATAGAAAGAGAGAGTGTGCAAAGAGCATTCTACAAGTTTTTCGCATTAGGAAAATTGCTACGCATTTGCTCAATTTTTATAATGGGGTTTTCAACAACGTTCCTCATGGTTTAAGTTTCTCCTCTACTTTTGTGCTTTTTAAACCACTAGGAGTATCGATATATTAGTTTGGAATCTAGGAAATGTATCTTTATTTGAAGCAGTAACAAGAAAAATTATCCAGCAAACAAATTAAAAGTGACGTGACATCATCATAAAGTTTCACAGATCTTATCAAGGTAGATAATTTGAAACTAAATTATTCAAAATTACGTACATATTTTCGTGTTATGAATTCCCTTCTGGTTTGGTTTTGAAATTCAAGTATATTTGCGCATGTACCTGCTATAAATAAACTTATTTGTAATTGAACTGTGTATGATTAGCAATGATTAGCAATTTAAACAAAGTTGGATTTTGTTTAAAACAATTTTCATATCTGTTTTAAGAGATGTTTAGATTAGACTTTACTATCATATCATCGTAAATAAACTATCATGGTGTAATGTGTGTACATTTTGTATAGTAATATATATTTTGAAGGTAATCTTATCTTTTTGCATTTTGCCTAACTTTTCATAACCTTTTATGAAATTACTTTCCTTGAAATAATTTTTGTAATGTTTGATACGAAGAGTAAAGTAGTTATTACATAATAAAGATGCATCTATATATACATGTAGTTTCACTTGTAAATATGAGTTGCTGTCAACTCACAGTTTCATGTCATGCTTTTATAGGTTAAGACACGGTTAAAATGTTATTCTAGTTGACAAATTCCATTGCCCGATATTTTGTTTCCCATCCTGCAAACGTATAAAGGAAATATAAGATATTTTGCTAATAATGCTAGTAATGGAGAAATTCTTGAAGCCACTTTTTCATGTTCTCCAGCTCCAAATTTTCCCCGTTGTTGAATTTCACTGCGCTTCGCAAATCCAAATCGTAAAAAGTCTCAACTATCAACTGAAAATGAAAATGAAACTGGAGCTGAAGTCGGATCTGGAACTTAAATTGAAAGAGAAATTATTTGAGCCCTTTGAATTTTTGATGATGCTCGACGACGCAACCAGGACAAATGACAAATATAGAAGAACATGGAGAAAATTCAAACCAAGTTACACAGGACATAATTCGAAAATTGTCTGGAAAGAAATACATACTTGAGGATAAAACTAGAAACTATGCTATGGAGTTCAAAAGCTATATTCTTTACATAAAAAATCATATACAAAATATATTACATCATGTTATGAAAAGCTATGCTACCAAAACATAAAGATATTATACTGCAGAAACATGATTTACATTTTCATTTTGTTAAATTTGCCAAACTCCATTTGCTGGTATATTGTATTATCGTATCTTAAGGCTTAGATTTTCTGCTGGAGATTTTCCGCAGAAAAACAGTCCCCTCAAAAATTATTCGTGTCCATAAACATTGTGGATTTGACATCGACCTCTCCCTTTATTTTTTTTTCCTAGCTCGGTTTCGGACGTCTGACTTCGACTTCGACTTTAGGAGCCTAATTCAACTGCTGCAGCTCACCCATTTGTCCCAAGTAACCTTCAACTTTCTTTCTATCCGACTTTTTCAACATCGACATGAGTTTCGGCATCGAAAGATCAGAAGCAGCCGATATACATATGCAATACACCATGATCAAACTTTCCCAAGTATGTAAGTACTTTCAACTAAAATTCAAATTCTGCATATAAATATATAAAATATACACTATACACGCCATATCATGGAATAACTCAGACATGGAAATTGAAATGCGCTCGGGTAGTCCAATCGCATCAACTTTTATACATTTTATACATAATATATATTACACATGTGGGTATATTCAGTGTACAGAGCGAGGAAATTCAACCAAAATACATAAAATATTACTCCGAGGCAAAGACTTTCAGTGGAATGCATTCCAATTCTTGGTTTTCATTCATTCCCCAATTCTAACTCTATCCAAACTCAAGACTCGTCACGTCTCGTCTCGTCTCGTCTGGTTTTGTACACTGTACAGACTACAGTCATTCTCTATACAGATACTGAACCTTTTGATACTAGTAGCAAAGGGAGCTTCAAGAAACCATCAATAGCTATGGTTACATCTTGGGTTGCTACAGCTACAATACACATTTTGATTTTATATTGAGCGTCTCATCTCATCTCTCGTCTGTCACTATCGCCGTTCATCGTTCATCTTGGTCAAATAAAGGGGAGAAAATGAGACGGAGCGCGAATATCTTTTACTAACCCAATATTTCTATAGTTACTGCATATGTATGTATCTGATATTTGCGAATCGCCTGAAGGCCGGCGAAAAAAATCCAGGAATTTCCGTAGTCATATTGAAGAGCCAAGTAACTAAATATGCATGTATACATATAGCGAAGGAATAAGGAATGCACTAAAAAGGAGGCGTCGAGGAAATGAGAGAAAATTCGATATTTTGATTTGAGTCAGTCATTTTCCCAGAAGCTAATAATAAAGTGAGCAGGCAGGGATGGAGACGAATCTTAAGCACTCCTTTTGGCAGTGTTATTATCCAAAATACAGACGGAAGGATGGGAAGAGAGTTTTATTACAAACAATATAATATACACAATGCACAAATAATACGACAAAACAGTAACAATGAGGCAGGCAGAGATAGGGTAAAAGAAAGAGAGAGAGAGAGAGCGAGAGAGAGAGAGAAAGCGGAGGACAAAACACGGTTCAAGATGTCTCTTTTTTTACACGTGGACATTCATCGACATGCTGAGCTTGGCAGGGATGATGATGAAAGACAGAAAAGAATGCACGGATAAAAAACGTGAGAGTCTCTCCTTCGTTCACTCAACTCTAAATAATTTGCTAAAGGGCAGAAAATGCTGCATTATACACTGTACACTATACACTACATAATAATATATTATTACATACTAAATACTGTGGATAGAAATTGAATGTGTATTAGTTAGTATTAACCATACATTATATGTACAAGGTTTTATAAAGATCGAGAGCATGAGGAAAGAGATACAAATAGACGACCATGGACAAGGACTTGCTGTGGAGCAAAAAAGCACGCGTTGAGAGAGTATCACTATGTACATGTACACTAGTATAGTAAACGTGAAAGTTGCAGATAAAGGCAAAGCACAAAGTTGGACTCGCAACACACATTCTTTTTCATCAAACGACCGTGCATGAAACTATGGTACATGCTGGAGAAGGCGTGGAATTGTTTTCACTCACTTTCTCTTTATTTCCATGGGCAGAAAAAAAGGAGGCAGAGAGAAAGAAAGAAACTTTGTAAAGTGAAATAGAATGAAGCAAGAGCTAATAAGTAAGCTGAATAGAGGTATAAATGAACTTGAGCTTTTTTAGTAGATACGTAACATAGTATCAATGTATGAATAGAATACTGTATATTATTATTATCTGCATTCTTAAAAGCCAGATTAATGAGTCTCGTGATGCTTGACTGGATGTATAATTTTGAAGCTTAAATAAAAATTTCCATCACTATATGGATGACAGAAATCAAATACAATCACCAGCTCACACTATATGTACTTGTTACTAAATACTATACGATAATAATATAAGAAATAATTACGAGTTCTCGGAAATCGCAATTTTACTAAAAATTGAGGGGAAAATTGCTTCTACCTTTTTTGAAAGGCCCATTTTTTTCAACACTAAAGAGTTTTTACTCTCTAATTAAACAGATGTACATCGTACAATGTACACACCATTTAGCGAAATAGCTTACCAACTACCAACTAATGGTTTTGTATTGTTGTAAAATTATTTATTTAGTTTACAATAAAATCATCAAACTATGTGTTATTTAAGTATGTACTTCAACTTGGTTTAAGTATCATTTAAAAAACTTAAAATGAACGATACTTGACACTGTTTGTGGAAAGAATTCATTGTTAGAAGTTGTGTACTGTGTAACAAATTCAAATGTGCATTTTGCTGACTTATGACTTATGGTACACCTAAATTATTCTATTCAGTCAAATTCAAGGTTCATATCTAAGAAATACTTTTATGATTGCGTAATCTCGTTTATTCAAGGCATACATACATAACTGAAGCCTCAACGAGGGAAAGTAAAAGCCGAGGGAAAAGAAGAGAAAAGAGAACTGCCAGGCGTTTGCACAAGTCAAAAATATTATGACGGCGACAATTACGCGATAACAAGAATAAAAGTTGACAAAGAAAACCATGGTACAAACTTTCTCTTGTAATACTAACTATAACTATTTGTACCATGTATTTTCTATTTTTGGCAACTTAAATATAATGGGACGGCGTTTTTCTACAGAAATTTGTCGGGATCGTCAAGATTACGTTTCTTCCTTACTTAACCGAACATTTTTTCTAATATATTATAACAATATATATTATAATTATCATAATAACGACTTTTGCCATTGACATGTTTGAAGATTCTCTAGGGAAATTGGACACTTGAACAGCTGTTCAATCAATTACGTAAAGTGCTGTGAAACGATATATAATTAGAACTCATTTTATGTAGTTACTTAGAATATTATTTTTAGTATTTACTACGGCTACTGATGGATTGAGCATGTAACTATAGGTATGTATGAGTACAGTTACAACCTGATACTTATTTACGTGTGTGTATGTATTTTTTTCTCATTAAATATCGGACTTGGTGCGGAAACTCTCATGGACAATTTGAGTCACAAACTTTTGCTGTG
>JAQIVE010007411.1:0-10474 GCA_034698285.1 Sminthurinus bimaculatus
TTTTTAAATGGAGCAGAATTTAGTCTTACGAGGATTTATCAAATAGTTATCCAGGCATATTATAATGTATTTTACGGCACACTAAATTGTGTAGAACACACAGGATATGCCTTATTATTATTTACGTACATCTATTTATTCATCACACGAAAATCAACAAGCATATTAGATAGAACTTGTGAATTTGGCAATATTTATATTCTTTATATAACATGCTTGCAACATAATTTGTTTATTGTTTATTTACATTTTATGATATGAATAAAAACTTTTACTTTTCTGAACAACTATAATGACAATGAGATTTTAAAAGCCGGTGTTGATTCGGGTTCAAAATTTTCTATATATTAAAATATGTAATTCAAAAAGCAAGCATAAGTACGTTGTAACCATGTAATACTTACATACATATAAGAAATATTAACATTGCCATTTTAATATGCTTGTTGACTTTCATACCGTATCTGTATTATCCTTGTTCCATGGTTTTGATGGCTGTTATCGTGCTGAGTGAAGAAACATTATTGTGTAGTTATTGAACCAGTTATGACTCGCTCACAATGCAACAAACATACACACACACACACACACACACACTACACACAAAATACAGAATACAATTCATCCGTCGATAAAAACAAAGTGCTTGCCTCAGTCAGTGCCAGGCTAGACAAAACAGTCTCAACTCTCACAGTTTTACATTCACTCAACTTGGAGGCAAACAGAGAATATAAACGAGACGATGACAAGAAAATAGAAAATATCTGTATAGTAAAATTAATACTAATGCTATCTAATAATAATATCATTATGTGTATTTACACTGTGTTAATAGAGGAAACAAACTGCGGTGATTGTACTCTCCTTTTAAAGTTCATCCCATTTTTTTTGAATTTTCATTGAGAAAAATTCCCATTCCAGAATTCTCACCATTTTAGATATTTTACTACTTAAACAAGTATTCATTTTTTATTTACATAATATTATTTATTTACTGTATTATTGTATGACATTTAGGTTAGGTTAGGTAGCATATATTATTTACTAAAGATATCTACATATATGCCGTGCTGTATTTGTACTTGAGAATTTTTATCTCTTATACACTTATACATACATTGAATTATTAGATTAGTGATTAGAATGTGGATTTTTAAGCGAGAGAAAAACCAAAATAATTATAGAGGGGAACAGGAACATTCTTTATGAAATCCGCTGATAAATGGAATGCGTTCCACCGTTTTCCTTTTTCTATGTATGTATGTATGTATATCATAGTTTGCCCATATCCCCATTGCCAATGCATTTTGTTCAGATATATCTCGATACATGTTATAATTGCCTCCCTGTGTATGCGTATATTATTTATACCAGTCCATAAATTTATAGACTTTCCACCCTAAATTGCGGCAGAGTGCGTTTGGCTGAAAGAAATCTGTGACAAGTTCACCATTTCGGGGCTTTTCATGCAGATATCATGCATAATAATCGTCGGATTAATACATTTTATGCGTTCTAAGTCTGTTTGGCCGTCTTTTCTATGGAAAGCGCATATTCCAACATAAAACATTTTTTCGCTACAATAGTCCACGTCAAAAACGATTGTTATTTCACTAACTATTGTATTAAACGTTTCTGACCATCCAAATTTATTTAATCAGTTGTCGTTTGTACCCTTTTAGATAATTCTTTGGCGATCGACCAAACCTTCTTAATTCAATAATCCCGGGGAAAAAAATTATTAACTCAAATCAAAATTCAACGAAAGAAATTGTCATTTGTCACCATGTCAAGAAGTCTTTGGTAAAACACTATCTTAAGAAACATTATGTGAATTCCAGTGACAGTGCATACTACAAATCTTTAAAAATTCCCCGCTGTCACGGGCTTAGGCCTACTACTACATGCTTCCAATAATAAGAATAATAACATGCGTGAATGAGCTTACAATTTTAGTTGAGTCGGGGGAACGACTTTAATCGCTATCGTCGCAAAGCAAAAGTCTAATTCGACTTGACTTGACTTGACTTCAGCTCCAGAAAAAATGTACGAGAATTTATTTTATGAGTATATCAAAAGAAAAAGCATACAGGCTTTTCACATGCAAAATAACTCCTCTCTATATCGTCACATTGTGTTGAACTCGTCGGCGACAGGGAGCAAAGTGTATATAGCTTTTAGTATGATATACATATAGTTAAATATAATGTATGTATTGTACTATATCATGTCATATCATGGGGAACAACAGGCTCAAGAAAAATCCATCTTAAATTCCACAATCAGTAGTGGAAATTAATGTTTTGCATGTCTAATGCAAGTTGGCTGGTTATGGTTGGAGAAAAGAGAAAAGTTGCTGGTTAATAGTTGCAGCCTTTTTGCTGCTGTACTCCAGAATCCAGAACGGCAGCGACATGAAGGGAGACGAAAGAGAGAGAGAGAAATAGAGAGAGGCATGCGGGACTCATTAGATTGGATGTATTTCCAAAAGATTAATTCGTGAGAATTTTCTCATTCCAGATCAATATTGATAGTGATAGTCTAACTGTGTATCAAATGAAATGAGCAGTAGTGCATTTATCTTGAAACTGTATGCGTACAATGCTACATATTTAGCTATAGATTGCACTTTTTGCTGGAAAGTTAGGAGCGCAAAGAATGGAGAGAGATAAGAGAGAGAGAGAGAGAGAAAGACAAAACAAGTACATAAAATTTCGTATGCGTGTATACACGCAGTCACTCGTCATAACCATAACTCCCCTTGTTGTTTTGCTTTCTCCCATCTCCCTGCATGTACGTACAACTATACAGTACAATACAATGCAATACAATAAACAATGAATAGACTCTACATTACATGCAAGCACATTGTGCATTGTACAGCATTGGAAAAGAATCGGATAGATGGTCCGCGTTCCAAATCATATCATTATTATTACCATCACGAGGAGGATGAGGATGAGCATCAGTTCAGATGACCACCTCCGATTTTCCTATACCATTGTATTTTAGTCTACATTGAGCTACTTATGTCGTATTGTATTTTACTATGCATGTATCCATGTATGTACGTTGTACGTACATGTACTTTATGCTCCGCCGTCAAAAAATGGGAGAAGAGAGAAAACACTCGAGGATACTCAATGAGTCGAGTCGAACCTCAACTCAACTTCCAACACCAATATTATTGTCCTGCTCGTATTACACAAACATGTAGCCCAAGCCAAACCTAAACTTAACGTTCTACTGCATGCATACTGATGTATTTCTCTATGAGGCTAATCGTCGCCGAAATTTCATGCTTTGGCTCAAAAACATGAACTTCAATACACATTATGCACTTTACGAGACCGTATTGACAATAGTTTATACTGTACGTATGTATATAATATGTATTTTCTATGCATATTGTGCTTGTAATTAATATCTACACGGAGCGAGAAAGAAATGCAGATGCTTTTGTGCATTCCCGATTCTCAATGCTCGCAGTCTTATTTCATGTGGACGAGTTGGAGCAAATCTCATCCTCATCCTCATCTCGGCCCTGGCTTTATACACTTTATGTACATATGTATGTACTTCATTCCGCTTGTGTGTGTGTGTGTTCGCTTCTGCTTCTTTCATACACCGTCGCTTGTGCTGTTGTGTAGTTGCTCAAATAATTCACAGAGAGACGGACAGAACTCAGACTACACACGTATATATATATATATATATACATGCAGTAATTTCTCATGCCTTCACTTTTCCATTGCAATTCAGGCAGTTTGAGAGTGGAGTGAGAGCCTTCCCAAAAACAACACTGTGCTCAGGCCCTACGGTCGTGTAGGTGGAAAACAAAACTATCTACAAAACTAAATCTACCCTCACTTCTCAATACCCAATTCTCAGCTCCAACTGCATTACATACATAATGTATTTTATGTGTGTGTGTATGTATGTATTGTATTGTATTTATGAGCGTGGAAAAAGTAAAAAGTAAATGCACATGCATACAATAGCAACTTTTGCTTCTACATTCTACACACACACACACACCATATATACAATATGTACAGTCAAACTTGATATTATTTAACACTTTATGTACTCAATATTATGACAAGAGTAATCATCGTCAAATTTTGGTTTTTGAAAACTAGAAAATTCCTTTACAGATTTATCTATGTAAATGAACTTATGCACATGTAATGTTTTATCTGTGGATTTCTGTTTGAATGAAGGAAAACTATAGTGTGTCGTCCCTGTATGACCAGAATTGACTGTATCCGCGTCATCTGTGCACACATGGAGATTCGCGACTGTAAACTTGATCGTTATTGACTATAGTTTTAACCCTCCCACAGCCAACTATAGTCAAAAGGTATTCCTACATGGATATAAAGACAAATGAGTATGCACGTGCATGTTACGTATGTGTAATAAATTGTACATGTATACTGTGCATTTTGTCAATTTACTTTTGTGTGTGGTATAATAAATGCTTTAGCATACAATACATATGCATCTTTACGCAGTATTTCTATCTTATCGTATCAAGCAGTCTCAAGTTGAAGTTGGAGTCGGACAGAGAATTTTTCAAAGCTTTTGCCGTTGAGGGGAGATCAACTGCTTGAGGCCTCAGTTCAAGCTCCAAGCAGCGCAGCAGTAATATATATACACACTTACCATCGAAAATTTCGCATTTTATGTCCCATCACCTGATCGCATCATCCCCCATCGCCACCGTCATTCCGTGTTGTGTTGTATCTGTAGCTTTTCCAATATCCACGCAGCCATGCACACTGCTCAGATCTGCATCTTATCCATAGTTATTTAGTTTTCATCTTTCTTTCCTCTGATGCTTCCCCCGACAATATTGGCATGTATACATACATACTACATACATACATACATGGAAAGAAACCTCATTACCTTAAAACTGCAATGTGAGCTGTGAATGTATAATGTAATGTCTGTATAATACACATAAAACAAAGGACATTGACGACCAGAAGGAGGGAGGGAGAGAGAGAGAGAGAGAAAGTTTATGCGTAATTCAAGCCCCATCGAATCGAACGCCGAACAGATCAAGAATCGAGAGGTAGACGTATGTATTGTACAAAGTACATAGACGTGGACGTAAATTTTGTGCTGATCCATCCATCTAAAAAATAGTATCTTTCTACGCATGTATAGGTTTTATGCTCATGCAATATTATACACAGATGATATTTCGATTGCCTCTCTATCTTTCTGTGAAATAATATTATGTCTATGCCCTGTCTCCTTCTTGTTATTACCTCCTCCTGTATTAGATCTTGTATCTCCCTCTTGTCTTTCATGTATCCATCTATTCATCCATCTATCCATCCTTCCATTCCATCTATTACACACATAATAATAATAATATTACTATACAAAGATAGTGGCGAATGGAATTGCGATGTGGAGATGTGCAATGTACATAATGGGTGGATTTTTTCTTAGTTGACTCGTACATTACACTATACATGTACATTATACACATTGAAGAGGAGGAATGCAATATAGTTATGTACATAAATGTATTTTGTTGTTACGACTCTAGTCGGAGACTTTAGTAGGTAGTCCAAGTAGCTCCTTGTTTTCTTCTTGTTGTTAAGCTTGTGTTGTAAATGTTCCTTGAATGTATTCTATATGGTATTGTATATTGCATATTGTATTGAGCTACTGTTCCTTGTTTCTCTATTATTATTATTATTGGTAGTAGAAGTAGTAGTGGTAGTCGTATTCTTATTATTATTGTTATTGCCATTACCCAGCCTTTTACATGATGTTAGTGCTACCACTTTTTGACTTTTCACTTTGACTCTACCCAAGCAAGCAAAGTGCAGAACATGAACATGAGGCGAAATAAAGTACAATAATTCTCCTGTGTGAGATGAGGTGAACAAAAAGAAGACAGTCGGTGTAAATTGTGAATAGCACTTGATTCATGAGATGTGTGCAAGTTTTAGTCGCTCCAACAACGAGAAACAAGGACCCATCCATAGAAAATATATTTATGTGTATTATGTATTATGCATGTATCTAATATACAGTCAATATGGAGATTTCGTACCAAAATGTAATATGCTTATGTGTAGATAGTAAATATTAGATATGTATTATGTTTATGTGCGATATAAGTACAAATTCTCAGGGCAATATTCGCCTAATACCAATCTTGAGCAGGGAAGTTTGTACACCACTTGTGTGTCTATGTGTATGTATATATGTGTGTATTTATTTATTTTATTTCGTGTGCCAGGCAGAGTTTCACGTCCTGAGACAAGTCGAAAGATTGAGATTGAGTAGGTATTTGAGAGAGGGGCTTCAGAATGAGTTTTGAGATTATACATTATGCATATGTATATAGAAAGTGTGAGAGGGAGAGAAAGAGTTGATATCTCGTAACATTTGAAAAGTAAATGTAAATGTAGTTTTCCGTGTTCGTTTAGATGTTTGTGAGGGTGTGCAAATATGTATATATGTATGTATGTATGTATGGATGGATGGATGTATGAGGGAATTGGCTTTCGCTTTTGCATTGGATTGGATTGGCCTGGCTTGACTTGACTTTGGTTAGAAGCTTGACTTGACATGGGAACTATTTAAGTTAAACTTAAGTTTCCATAGGTGAGCATTATAAATTTTAGTGAGAGAGAAAGAGAGAGAGAGAGAGAAGCTGAAAGAGTTGAACCACTTGGTTTTCTCACTTGTTCTATAATATTATTTCTTCTGCTTATGGTTGTACTTGTATAGTATAGTTGTAGTCATAGTTGTGTGAGTATGAGTTCATAATATCTTGTGAGTATTTTATTATTGATGGGCTACACACACGAAGGGGCTGGATAAATGATGGCCGATGGACCGTAAAGTCAACCAACTCCAACTCAAAGTAAGCCGTTTTAAGTGTACAAGACACTCAGTTCACGCTCTCCACTTGGTTCTCAATCTCAACTCTGTTCTTCAACTGCTCCAACTTGAGCACTATTACCTACAACCTCCATCCAACAAAGGTCGGAGGTGAGAATGAGAAAAGAGAAAAAGTTTTTATCTTTATTTCTTCCTCACTCTATATACATACGACTGCCTTTTTGTTTTTCTTTTTCTCTCTTTCTAAAGTTTGCATTCCAACCGCAACTCGAACTCCAAGCCCAAGTCCAACTCCATCAATGAATCGAATATTGAATTGAAATGAAGTTTTGAATCTTCCGATTCTTAAAATATGGGTTAAATGCATGTCTTCAAATATGCTCCAAACTACATTTTATAGAGAATATCTTGTGAGGTTAAACTCTAAACAAAAAGTCTTATTAGACGGTAATATCATGGTACGCGTAGATGTATGGAATCTATAAGTTGGAGGTAAACCGTTGGAAATCCCTGAAATTTCAAGTTCAACCACACAGTTTTTGTCATTGACAGTAACTAGGGAGATTCGAAGATGCAGAAGCCTAAGAAGTAAAGAACTAAGTCCAATATCGTGTGCCATTGACCATAAATTAAATTGCATGTAAATGTTTTGTGCACCGAATTTGTTGTCCCGTTTTCATTCCATTGCATGTTTTCTTTTTTCTGTTCTCTCTCTCGTTGATTCTTCAGTTTTATTCTTCCACATTAGATCATGGATTTATAGACTGGGGCTGTGAATTCTTCGGCTTTACTAACTTATAACTTACGTTTACAGTATATGTATAATGTATACACAGAAAAATGATTTCGATAGACTCCCAGCTCGTCCTCTGTCATTTCCCCCGATTTTGTCTTCAAAAGTTTTGGTTTTGAAGACACACACATACATACATACATTGGAGAAACCGACAACAAAGCTGCCGAGGAAACCGAAGGGCTGAAAGACGGCAAAAGAAATTCAGAGGAGGAGGAGGAGGAAGCCAAGCGACGTAAACTAGTAAACCTCAACTCTATGTATGTAACTATAGAAGAAAAAGAAAGGAGAGAGAAGAGGGGAGATCGGCTAGCAAAACAACATGAACCAGAAGAGACAAAGTTTGAGTTTGAAGTTTGAGACAACATGTGAGCCTTTCATGTGGGTATTTTCTTCGTGCATATGTATGTAAAGTATGTACCTACGAATATACGGTACACACAAATTATTTGTATTCGTATTCCTATTCCCTGGTTCATGTCTATTTCTCTCCCAGTCCTCATAATATTGTAGTCCCTGTTTGAATAGAATATGTATGTATATGTATTCATGTGACTACTTGCGTAAGGAGCCAGGAGGAAAGTATTCTACTGAGTTTTGAATCCTGTCTCGCGTTTTGATAGCCAACTTGATACTTTGCACACTGTCTCACTCTCTCTGTTTCTGTGTTTCTGTATGTATACTTTCGACTGTCTACCAATCCAATACCAATATCAATACAGCAAGAAATAGTCTTGTGCGTGGAAAGCGTGTATGTATGTATGTATGTATATGAACAACGTGTTTTCATTAGAATTTTGTTGGCACAGGTATAACATAATATAATATCATAATATAATCCTGCATGCATGCGAGATGCCGGAGACGATCAAGACGATGAGAAGGACTCGAGGATCTTTTGCTATTTCTTCTTTCTTCGTCTTCTTGTGCTTTTTTTCCTCGTCGTGGCGAAGGAAGAAACACTAAAAAAACTACAAAGAGACATATTGAGGCTGAATGTGAGAAAAAAGGAATGGCGATGACGACGATGAGTATAAAGTTGAATAGGCAAACCAAACAGGCAGCAGCAGCAGCAACATTGTCGTCGGTTGGCTGTTTGCTCTTGTGTTGTTGGTTGTATGTATTCGTGTGTGTGGATGATTTGAATTTATGTAGGTAAAAACTAAAACTACTTGTACGAAAAGACACACACCGAGAATGAGAAGGAGAGAAAAAAGTTTCCTATCTCCTTCCACATCTATACATATTACATGTAAGTGAGGACTATACATATAGTATTTGACTCTACATGTATGTACACACAAAATCTAAAAACAGTATGTACCTACATTGAACATAAATGCACATGGTAAAAACATGTAGAATTGGCTGTGTTTTCATGTGTATTTGCGTACGTGTGTGTGAAATTATACGTAGAAAATGTGAAAGGCGACTGCATATTCGTTTTTCGTACAGTATCCTATCCTATCCTATGCTATCGTATCGTATCGTATTGTCTCCTATGAACTGTACAGTGGCTGAATGCATGTGGCTCTCTCCCCTTTTCTATTGTAGTACACGTACATATACATAAAAACACATGCATATTTCAGCACACACACACATATACATGTACATATGTAGATGTACATAAACACAAGCATGCTACCGCTGCTTCTCCTCGAGTTGAGCTTAGTTTTAGTTTTCAGCTCTAGTTGAGAACTCTATTTTGTGTTCAGTGTTCACCTTCTGCTTCTTCTTCTTCGTCTTTTTCTTCTTCCTCTTCTCTGTATTTCCCATTTTGCCATTCCCATGTTGTATATATGTATGTAAGTACGTACAAAAAAGAGAGAGAGTTTCGTTCTTCGTTCTCTCATCTTCTATTTTCCTCTCTGTCTCTCCCAGTCGCGCTCTCTTCCACTTTCCTAAGCTTCTCCCTCTCTCTCTCCTCTCCTTCCTCTTCTTTTTGGGTAGATGCGACGGGAGAAAACATAAAAAAGGGTCTTGAGCGAAATTGGAAATTGTAGGACCGTTCCAAGAAAATCTCGTTAAGAGGCTCCTCCTCCGCTCGAGAAAATCGATGAGACCAATCCGATCCGACTCTCGCTGGAACGTCTTTACCCATCGTATATTTCTACTCATTCTCTCTCTCTCTCTCTCTCTCTCCCTCACCAACTCCCATATATCCACACACGTTCTCTCTTTCTCTCCTTCTCTGGCTCTGCTTCTCGTGCTCGTACTGATATTTCGCCAAGCCAAAGCAAGGCAGCAACTGAGCTAAGGGTGGCCTCCACACTCACTCACGAGCGAAAGAACGAACGAGTCACAGGCAGTCATGGAAACGGGCTGTCTGACCCAACAGCTACGACGTTTTCTTCTTCTTCGTTTTCTTTTTCTCCTTGCCTGCCTGTCTCTCTCCCAACATTTTCTGGTAGAAAAAATCCTACTGAATTTCATACATGAGCGTGTGCATCTTCCTTGTACATACGTATGTATAACTATATTGTACAATATAGTATATGGCACTATAGTTTTTTATACATATTCACATGCATAATTCAAATATGTATATTGCCTATTATGTACGGACGGATGCCTAAGTTAAAGAAGTGCAGAAAAAACCAAGAGCAAAAAAAATCCTGTAGCTAGAAAGAGAGAGAGAGAGGTAAATACGAGGGAAAAAAGTAGAGAAGGCTTCAACGGTTGAAAAAATCTCACTTTCCCCGAGTAAAAAATGCGACGGGCTTGCATGTATTTATGTATATGTATGTATACTCATATGTTGTGTACATGAAAAAAAGGAAACGTAGAACGTGAATGTTC
>JAQIVE010007412.1:0-10472 GCA_034698285.1 Sminthurinus bimaculatus
CTCCTCCTCAGAGATTGAATACGCCCTGGTTTCTCATCTCATACATATGCATATACATGCAGTATATTATATTATTATGTATATTATGTAGAATAAAGTGCACAAATTTACAATGCCAACTTTTTGCCCTCTCTCTTTCCCTTTGAATGTGTATACTGTACACTGTACTTTATATTTACTCACACTCTCCAAATCTCAAATCTGGGCTCACTCCTTCGTGGCTGAAAATTGATTTGGAGGGGAATCGAACATGAAATGGCCATGCATGAACATATTTACTTTTAGTGGTTAATATACACATCGGTTGAATACATTATTATGCGTATCTGTACATATAATAATCATATCGATGAACTCGAAAAGATTTGATGGAAATGTGGATATTGTGACGGTACACAACCTTTCACAGTGTAATATATTACAGATTTGGATTTTGAGGTTTTGTCCCATTAATAAAATGCTATCATATCATTTATTGTATCATATCATATCGTACGTCTTTGCAATATGGGCAAAGATATTAGGCGATACGTGTTAAACAAAGTGTGTATTATATTTTATTATTGTATACTTATGTACAGTGCATAATATTATATTATACTTATTGTTAGTTACAGAGTGTCATGACGATGATGATGATGATGTGATGGCTTATGAAATGAAATCCATTAAAGTGAGTATTATAGAGTCGCGAGGATCTCTCATCGTCTCGTTTCTCGATACTTTTCACATGTATTATTATTATACGAGGATGGAGAAAGGGGGATATACAGTATGTGAAAAGCGTCCAAGGAAAGGAGAGTGAGAATAGGATAACTATGTATGTGCATATGTATGTGTATCGAGATAGAGAGAAAGAAGGAGAGAGAGAGAGAGAGAGATAACCGAATGGATAAATGTACATATAGATACAACGTACCCTGGGGAAAAGTAAGTCAATGGAAAAACGTTGTTCCCGTGTTAAAAGCATCGGGAATGTGATTAAATTCAATGTGTTTATACGATTATAATTATTATGGGAGGCACTTTGATGACAATGACATGGAGAGTCGGAGTTGGAGAAACGGATAGCGCATATATATGTAATATGTACATGTACATATTACAAGGCAGGATGACATGGACATGCATCATTGTATATTTATAGGACATAACATTTGTACTACACATACTCAATCCATCCTCAATCCGCACATAACATAACATGCACAATACTTGGATTATACATGATGCACGGAGACTTGTAAATATGTATGTATTTCTATGCAGCAGATAAATACCTAGTGTTAAAGTGACTGAAGGGAGTAAGGAAACGTAGCAGCTATTGTAAGTCTGTCCATTAAAGTTTGGGGCATATGACACAGTCTGGAGTCTGGAATGGAAAAGTAAGCGCAGAAAGCAGAGACGAAGGAGGAGAACACGACGACGACGACGACAACGACAAAAACGGTGTCGTTATGGCCAATTGTGTACATGTTGCGCTTTATACTTTAATCCTATAGCAGTCATTTCATTATGATTATGTATGTAGGTATGTATACACATACACATTACACATGTATGCATTTACATCTTACGTGATGTGTTTTCAAAGTAAAACTTTGACTTTCCTTTCCAAACTTAATAATTTTAATGCCTGCACATATGCTAAAAATATGTGTAGTTTTACCTTTTTATGCAGTTACAAGAGTTACAATTGCACGATTTAATGTTTGCTGTTGAAGTGTCTGGATTTATTTGATGAATATTGGCGTGTTGCTTCAATTCGATTCGAGCGCGCTTTATTTTTCTAATTACCTTATTCAATTTTATTTTGATTGTACATGTGTGAGTAGAAAGTATAGAAAGACATATATATACAGGAAAGGAAAGATGGTTATTATAGGACATTAATTATTTTTGGAACTGTCACTCCCACACTCGTATTTCTTGTTTTGTAACGAGAGGTACTGAAATGATGAATAATTTCTAGGGGAGAATTTGAAGGCTGGACGAGCTATTAAGAAATTAAAGGAGAGAGAGAAATTGATGGAGGATGTGTTTTGTAAAAAAGTAATATTCATACTCCCCCATGCAATTATTATATATGTATGTTGTATGTATTATGTATGTCGTGTCTTCCAAGTCAAATTGGCTCACTGTACATATGTAAATATGTATAGCGGATATAGGCCAACTTTCTGAGTACTTGTTTCTCTAATGAAATATTGAAGGATGGAGAGAAAGGAAGTTGTTGTTGCTGTGTTTTGGGAAAAGTGAAAATGAAAAGTAATACAATATGTACTTAATGCTGTGTTGGTGTGGTAAAAGTAAAAACAGTGATAATTCTGAAAGAGCATTTTGAACGACACATGAATTGCTTCCTCGACATTAAATATTTCTACTGTACAAACTGTATGTACTATGAACAGTGTACAATATATTATAAACTCTAAAACTATCAACTGCTGAGGACTATCAACTAATATATTATACTATCCTGGTATCAGTGCACATACACATGCATGCATACAAGGAAATGACACGGATACAATTTCTCTGGATCTCTGGACAATGTTGTTGGGTGTAAAGTGTAAATGAAACTGTTAGCTGACTTGTATGGGATTATGGGCCAAGATAAGACAAAATACAACTTACAGAACATCCAGACTCTCGTTCACATGACCCATGATCCATTCACAAGTTGGGAAAGATCTATCGAGCTAAATAACCTAAAGTGGCTTGTTGATGATGAGAAAACTAAAATGAAAATGGATCGAGTGTGTGTGTATATATTTCTTCTTTATAAACACTATTATTATGTTTTACTTCTTCCGCTTGTTTTTTCTTTCTCTCCCTCTAGTCATTCATTCATTCATTTCATACATTCACACATTTCAACCGTTATTATTATTATTATTTTTGTAATTTTATCATGTGTTGCATTTTACATTCACTGTGAACTGTGGAGAAAAAACCTGAGTATTATTATATAATATTGTTATTCTACATGAAGGTTTGTTGTCGTTGTCAGTTAAATATGACATATGTACATATTGTATAGGTTGAAGATTGAGGATTTTGGTGTCAAGTTGGAGTTAGAGTTGGAGTTGGTAAAGGAAAACTGGACCCTTCTTCATATCCCCTTTTTGTTTTGTCTATGAAATTACTGTCTTTTTGTATGTACAATGTACAAGTTGTTTGAATTTGGAGAATCGACGGAATATTGGTAGATATAGGGTATCGGTATCAGTTTAGTCTCCAGTCTGAGTTGATCTCGAATGTTGTTGTTGTACGATATGATACGGTATGTAATACCAATATTACTTCTTATGGATTCCAAAGATATGTTTGGGTGGACAATATGTACGACAGAGAGAGAGAGAAAGATGGAATGAGTAGATAGATATGACATTAGTCTGTGGGACTTGTTGATGGGGTGTAGGGATAAGGGTTGGCCACTGAGGGATGAAATGAGTATAGAAAGGAGGATTAATAAATCACTCGCAGGCGCCAAAACGGACACCGGAAACTTAAAGTAACTCCAAGTCCCGGGTGACAACTCGTCGGAGCCGCTTCCTCACACACACACACACACACACATATACACATACACACAGCTGGAAAAACTCAAGTGTGATCTCCTGCCTTTCTTTTCCCCATCTCGTCCATTTTTTCTGTTTATCTACTGACTGACTTTACTTGACTTGCCTTGACTTGAACGTCAACGTCAACTCCATCTCCAACTGTATAGATAGATACGTTTCTCTATGTATCCTTTCTTTTCAAGTCAACATTATAGTATCCTCATCATAGCATAGAAAGATATCTGTAACATCTTAACAAAGTTACGGTTTTAGATATCTCGTACTCATCATCTCCTGTCTGTATGCATGTATCGATATTATTTCCTTTATTTTTATTATCTGTATATATTTATACACATCATATCCCTTCAATATCTATGTATCTAGTTTTCCACATTGATACATTACATTATATTACTAATATATCAGATGATGATTCAAATCCCTGGGATATTGACTCTTTTGTTTTGTTTACTCATCCCTCGCTTGCCAATCTTCCCATCTCTCTCCGCCATGTTTTCTCCGTCCCTTTTCCCTCCCTCAATTTACTACTTACTCGTGTACAGGAAACTCAACTGTGAACACAATATATGTATGTATATCTTTACATCACATCCGATCTCAACATTTTATTGGGTTCTTTATCAAAAATTTGTTCAAAGTCACCTTTTCTGTATCCCTTTGGATGAAAAATTGTGTAAAAACTTTTTTACTCTACATGATTTTCTCAACTTCTCTGCTCGCTATTTATAAAAAAACAGGGATGATAAACAAAACGTTCATAATTAAGACATAATGATTGGCATCACACTCTTGCTGTTTTCTATGCATTTCAATTTATCACCGGAAAATTTCCCGTCATTTTTCTGCCTATATTCATAATGCACATACAATAATATACAGAATACATAATATGTGTTATGTAACCTAGAAGCAATAAAAAGTGTGAATGCATTCACAAGCATGAATGTTGTCTTTATATATCTGTATATGTACACATAGAAAAAAGATGTGAAATTCAAGTAATAGCCCTTTTTAGTCATATGAACAGCATAATTTCGTGTGTATTTGTGTAGTGAGTAGTACACACTGTGTACATAGGCTAATGATGACATATGAGAAGACATGTATCGCTTTCGTTTTCATCTTCATTCTCTTCTTCTTCTTCTTCTGCTCCTCCTCAGCAGCCAGTCGCTCGAGCATTGTATTACATTGTACATACACTGTGAAAAGGAGGAGAAGAGACACCACCAACGAGTATCTATTTTACAAAGTATGCATATGTATGTACAAATATAGTGTAGTCTCAAATGTACTACAGTAATTACTACACCAAAACTCACACTAATATTCCTGGGCTTACATAAGCGTCATACTGTGAGACAGAAAGAGAGAGGAACGGAGAACATCCAACATTGGGCTTCTTCTTTTCCCCAAAAAGCCAAAGTCGTAGACATGGAGCCAAAACCAAAACCAAAGCATCTCTCTTTCCATTGGATTATGTACATTTAAATATGTATATTATTCATTATACAATATATACAACTACTATGCTATTATGCCATGGATTTGTTCAACTTTAACTTTGGAACTTGCAAGTTGTCCTCTCTTGTGTCTTTCACTTGAAGTTTGAATACAAGTTTGGAAAGGATATAAAAGAAAAGGAGACGAAGACGAAGAAGTCAAGTCCAAGGGGATATTGCACTTGATATTTAGTTTGGTTTGATTTGCTTTTGCTGTAGCTTGTCGCCTTCACTCATGTCTGTATGTAAAACAGAGTGTATTATCCGTGTATTAGTTGGTCGTGGTGTGAGAAAGGAACACAACATGGAGGAGTGTGTGTGTGTGTGCAAAGGAAGAACATTAGTTATGCACCATGTTTTATCCCTTTTACAATACGTACGTATGTATCTGTATTATGTGCATGTTATTTTAAACATATGTACTACTTTGTCAAACATATATGAGCAGACAAACTGCAAAAGACCCTTGTCTCTGTCTCTGTCTCTGTACTTATGATACATAATATATATGTATATATATTATAATCCATTCCTTTTTCTGTAAAGGAGACAAGGAACAAAAGACAAGGGGAAGAAGAAGAAGAAGAAGAAGACGCAGGACGTCTAGTAATGCTCACCAAGGTGTGACATTATATGTGACTGAGTGAATTGACTCTGGGACTGACTTGCGAGCAATGGCGAGGACTCAGCCACGACATGTTCTTTCCCAAAAGGCATGTGTACTGAAATATAATATAATATAAATATATGTATTATGTATCCACATACTTCTCTATATTATATGATAGGAAAAGCTATAGAATTGCATCAACGTATGTATGTATGCGAATAGAAAGTAAAGTAAAGTAAAGTCTAGTTGGCTATGAGACATTTACATGTTACGTCGATCTCCCTCTCAATTTCTCCATTCGTATGTATATTTCTTGGTCGCCGTCTTGGTCTCTTCTTCTTCTTCCTCTCTATAAGTATTCTTGGTGTTATTCTTGTTCTTGTTCTCTTGTTGTTCCTCTTTTGTTCTCACGACCACGAACATTACCAGAGCGAACCAATTCAGGGAAACAAGGGAGAGCACCAGGAATTTATGTTCGTCTATCAGAATACAATGTTGTATTTTACTCTTGGACATAGACATAGACATACGACATACGAATAACGTACTGAGCTGAGACAATTGTGTATTGGTGCATATTGGGTATTGACATGGAGACAAGGAATATCCACAAGAAACGGGGATAATGACGGTGATAATGTGTATCACATAATTTTTCCATCGATAAATTAAAGGAGGAACAAGAAAGAAAAAAGGTTTTAATTTTGTCCTTTTTTGGCTAAGCTTTTGACACCTGATATGACGACTGGAAATTGTTGGAATGAGAGGAGTCTATTTTAATTTTTTAACGTATATACAATATACACAAACAATCGCGTGCATGTATACTTTTTCTTTCTTTTTGAACTCTTTTAACTTTAACCCTTGTATGTATATTGTTTTTTTGTTTTTTGTGAGCGTCTGGAGAATTTGTGTAAAGTGTGTGTAGGTATTTAGTTAGTATTTACTATCTATTTACCTTTGAGCTTTCGGATACTACTGAAGGATGTACACATACATACATATTTTATGTTTGACTTATGTATGTATGTATACTCATGATATATGAGGTAGAAGGAGCATTTTATTTGATGGATTTTATGGATTTATGACACATATTTGTAGGGTGTAGAGTGTAGAGCCGACGACCGAGTGAAAGGCCAGACAATGCGCTGTGATAATCGACGGTAATTTAACCATGTTTATTTATTTATTGTTTGACGTATTATGGACTCCACGCCATAGACCATAGACTGTCGACGTTAGACTGTAGACTGTAGACATTAGACTTACATAGACATCCATCCATTTAGAATTCTTCAAGTACAGCGTGGAGACTTGTGACATTTATTCGTAACCTTTTTCTTCCAATAATGATACATAGTAATAATAATAATAAAATAGTGTGCCCTTTGTATGGAAAACATTGTCATAGGTAGAAAAAGGAGGGCAATCAATCGTCATTATTGTGGTTATCATTGTCTTTTCATTAATAAACAATAAAGCCTCATGTATTACTCGTACTGATGAACTTTCAATCTTGATTGTACATGTGTACTGATATGTATTTTTAAACAAATATTCGTATTTATTGTACAGTTTTACATAAATACGCACATTGATGAACCAGATTTTAAGGAATTGTGTTAAAAGAAATCAAAGTAAATAAATATTCCTTAATACTCATACTAAACAATGTAAAATCGTAAGTAGTCAATACATTTTACACTAGAAATCTGTCTCGAGTCTCGCCTATTAGGCGATAGACGATGAGGATTGTTGATGACGGTCGCCTATAATATTCGTATGTATGTATATACTTAAATCCATAAGTACATGCACCCTTCCTAATGAATATGTGTTTGTGTTTGGCCCCGAGTCAGCTTATTATTACCTTTGTGTGGTTGGTTCTCTCTCTCTCTCTCTCTGTTTCACTTTCCACCTTATTAAATTTATAAGCTCGACTTGAAATTTTAAGTATTTTGGCGACAAAATGAACGTGCCATGCCCTTTGTCTTTACACCCGTAAAAATTACATACACACAGGGACTACCTATTCATGTGTGTTGTGTATATTATAGACTCCTTTTGTTTCAACAGCCTTTCGACTGATGGCGAGAGAAAATGAAAATGAACCAGTGGGGAGTTTATGACTATGTACATACTTAATACTTACGTTTCGTTCGCTTTGGTATAATAAATTGTAAATCGTGTGTGAATGCATGCATGCATGTGTGTGTTTATGTTTTTACTGTACCAGTACCAACTCTCTCTCTCTCTTTCTCTCTCTCTCTCTCTACTGTTTCTGTTTGTTGCATTCGTCCAGTTAGGCAGGCATCAGGCAGGCGAGGAGCCTCAGCTTATGGCTTATAGTATGTGTAGGTTTTAGACTCTTGGTTTTAGGTCTAGGCTTAATTAGATGCACAGTCGGAGTGAAATTCGTGTGTGTTCATTGGACATTGGATATTTTGCGGTTATATAATGTACATACAACTTTGAATTTGACTTTGACTTTGTCTTTGATTTCATGGCTAAGGAAAAGCCGCAAAGAGAGAGAGAGAGAGAGAGGGAAAGAGAGTGAGAGAATTTTATATACTCTGCAAAAGGCTCAGCGCCAGCAGTCTCTGCTTTCTTCGATATTATTTGATCCTTGATTTAAAAGTTTTTTCGTATTTATTTACACACAAACTTATGAATATTAAATATCATGGATCATGGAAAATATCAAAATTCCTGCTTTTTTCTATGAATTTCATGTGTTTTTCTTGAAGGAGGTCAACTGAAACCCCATAAAGATGAAAGATGACCAGAGTCAGGTGACCAATAATATGATATAGTCGTTGATGCAAGAAGCTAGTGAAAAACTAGACAAAATTGAAACCCATAGTTTTTTTGGGGAGCTTACTTATTTGGGAGAAAAACTAGTCGTGGATAAACTTTTTTTGATATACATACATAGGTACTTTGACTTTGTCTTTGACCAGGGTGCGATCAAAAAGATGTGGCTGACTTGACTTGCCATTGACATGGGCATTGATAATGATGGCAGTGATGAGACAAAAATAAACTATTGAAGCGTTCATAATGAGCTGGCTTTCCACCTTTTTTTTATACATAATACATTTCCAATTTACATGTCCGTCGTCCAGCTCGATGGAGGGAGTTAAAATGTGAGCTTATGCATACACTATACTACTCGGATAATGTGATAATTTTTCTTCGTTGTCTTTTTTTATATGTATGTAGTTGGTGAACTAGCAACTATTTAAAGTTGGAGGATGCAAGGAAGAAAGAAGCTGTAGCTGTAGCCATCGAGTCATCGACAGGGGATAAAAATACATAAATATCCATAGATGTATATACAGACAAGTGGTAATGAAGTTTGTTGTTTTGTCCATTTGGACGTGGAATTCATTGTTCATCCGTGTACATATTGTTGCGTTGTATGTATAATGTCTAAAATGTAGATTCAATCCATACATAAGAATACATGAGAAAGAGGGCTATTGTTTTGTGAGGTTGCTGCTCCAGCGTCTTAAGTATATACATATGTATAATGTATATACTTGGCTGGACCTAAAACTGGAAAGTTGAAAGTTGGGCTTAAAGACGAAGACGAAGACGAAGGCTGAGGCTAATGTAAGAAAAAATATGACATTGTTTCTGGTCGTGGTGCTTTTGTCTTTGTCTTTGCCTTTGCCTTTCGTTTGGTTCGGTTTGTTGACGCGGCGATGGGTTGACATAAATGGCGCCTAATGAAATCAGTTACCATCGTCTGGTGTTGGTCCATGTTTAAGACTATATATATATATGTATGTACATACAAGATTCAAGATAATATGTATCCTACTATGTATAATGTATAATGTACTATACGGGTACTCTTTTTTCCCCGTAATATACTCTGTACTCTTATATAATCCGGTTTTCGGATCGGTGAGCTGTAACTATATAACATGTGTATGTATATTGGACAGTGTATTTAGTGTAAGTAGTATATTTGTCTTATTCGTATTTAATTGTGCAACAAGGACCAGAGAGTGAGTAGTGGTGCTGGTGTCACCTCAACCTTTTGGTCCAAGACGAAGAGGAAATTCATTCGTACGAATATAATACAATATCGTTTTCTCTGCGTGGAAAAAAGTATGTATATGTATATGCAGAATATAGGAAGGTTAAGACTAAGGGCTAAAGTAAGTAAGTAAGTAAGTAAGTAAGAAGCAAGCAAGTAGATGTATTGTATGGGTAAGGCGCCATGGTCCTAGCTAGTCCTATGGTATGGTATGGCCTGGTGACACTGGTACCTGTAGAGTTTCTCGAGTTTCTAGTGTATGTATGTATGTATGTACAACAATATACAAGCTAGGTGAATGGAAGGACAATCAGGCGCCATGAGTCAAATGTCAAGACACATTCTTTTTTGTTAATTGGTCTGCTCAATCATTTCCTAATAGGGGGTGGATGCAAAGACAAAACCCAGAGAGCGAGAGAGAGAGACAGAGAGAGGAAAGCTTTGAAAAGAGAAAACTCCTCAACGGCCTGCCCGTTCAGCCTCAGACTCTGTCTCTGCTTTGCTTTGCTCACAAAACTTTTATCCTCTCGTCCATTATCCTTTCCAAACTTACCTCTTTATGAGCTCATAAACTACATTCTCACTTACCAAATCCTTACCTACATTTTACTAATTTTACTCCCAAACTTGGACCAACGTATATATATATATGGAAAGCATTTTAGAAGAACGCACTTCGCTTTTGAAGTCAAATAGCTAGCAGACGACAGTGAAAACGCATA
>JAQIVE010007413.1:0-10472 GCA_034698285.1 Sminthurinus bimaculatus
TGATGAGATTTCGATGAAGTATCACGAAAATCGCAACAAAAATTATAAATTATCAATACTGTCTAATCTCGAATTTTCTCATCAAATTTTCATGAGAATTGATAATATTTTTTGCCTAGTTAAAAACAATAAGAATGCATGTATAACGTGTATTAAAGTGGACCTAACATTGCGTTGAACCACCAAACTTTTAGAGCGTTTCTGCAGCTACTTCAACTAACTACTTTGTGTTGCCTTTAACCAAATGTTTCCAATAAAATGTATCCCGACTAGCGTCGAAGAATCCTGCAGTATCTGTCCCTGGGTCGATTTTCTGCTACTACGAATGAAATTTTGCATGTCATTTGCTGCCGTTGTTGATAAAATGGTGTGCTGAGGAGTCTTCCAAGAGAAATCAAGCGATGGGCGATTGAAAACTACTGTGAAAGGTCAGATGAAGCCAAGTCTCTAACCTGCTCTTAAAATCTGTCAACGTGTTTCGAGAAAAATGAACCGCACTACACAAGAATATGTTGATGGCCATGATGACCTTGCAAAATCACGTCACAGCTTGAGTAAATGTACAAGCGGCGTCCAAGTTTTTCGAATTTACTGATACTTTTTGTCACTTTTTCCTCAAGCAAAATTTGGAGAAAGTAGCAAGCATAAGGCAAGAAACCAAAATTTGAGATACATGAGTCATTAAATTGTCATTTGTATCGCTTTAATTTTAATCGATATCAAAAAGAATATTCTTTATTCAACCTTCAAAACATTATGTTTAAATTCAGTTCAAAAATATTATACAGTTAAATACGAGAATAAAACCAAAGAAAAAGTACGCGTTATTAGTGTTATCTTCTAAAATATAATATTGAAGGACAAATGATCAATAATACACGTCACAGGCATTTGTCTGCTTAAAAATACAATAATACAAATTTTTTAACTTTACAATAATATAAGTGCCTGCTGTGTTGAAATGACGACAAATCACCTAAATCAAATAAATAAATTAATTAAATAATACAGGTAACCCCCTAGCAAAAAATCTTTTCAAAAAATATCATGAAATTTTCACACGATTTTGGTAACTCTTATCAAATCTAAAATTAGATTTTATACCATTTTATTTAAAGGGAATAAATCATTGAAATGAAATGGAAATGAAATGAAATAAGTGGAAATTTATCTAACGATGTGAAACTACTTCTCAAATGTCTGGCTTGACAACTTGCTGGACTTGCTCTCTATAAAGACAACAAAAAAGCAAATACAAAATTAATCCTTGGATCGTTCATGGGTTTAACTTACATAGCATATTATGCACTTTGATGCTTAAGGTTATATTATATCGGATCAAGTCAAATGTGTTACTTACTTGTATTAAACGTTAATTTGATCCGGATTTAGAAGACTGAAACGGAGTCCTTGTCGTTCAATCATGGGCTGCAAGGCATACTGGATTGCCACTGATGTGAACAACGCTCGACTACAATGCTCCGTATAACCAACTTCAAAAGTTTTCAATTCTATGTATACACACAAAATAAAAAACAAATGTTGATTAAATGTATGGATAGTTTTGTAACTACTATTTCATCTGCAATAAAAATCCAAAAAGTAACTCTAATCATTGAGCATTGAATAAGTCAAAAGTAGAGTTCAAAATTTATTTTGAAAGCAAGAAAATAAAAAATTCAACATTGTGTGTTGTGGACTCACTGTGAAGATTCAAAATTGACGGATGCTCCCTCAAATGGTCCACATTTTCCCTCTTTTGTCCTCTCCTTCCGGGCTCGGTCGAATTCTTGTGGAGCTGCTCACAAACTGAGACGGGAATTCCCGTGATCGCCGAGTCCATTTCAGCAGCCCTGTTCTGCTCCAGTATCGACAAGTTGAAACCAACTTCCAGATGCTCCAGCCCCTCCAAATGAGCCCAGATGGCCCGAAGCATCTCGGGTGAATTCACCAGGCTCGTGTTCCAGATTTGAAGGGTCCTGAGGTTCGGGTAAAGAGAAGATGACCTTTGGATCCAGCTATCGGGCAATTTACTACTTTCCAGGGTCAGACTCGTCACTCCGTCGTGACGATGGACATGGTCCGGTCGAAACAAGGGGTTGACTTCGTCGACCCACTGCATGTTGTCTAGTCTCAGGGTCGTCAACCATGGGAAAACTTGCTGGAGCGTCTGGCCATTAGGAATCATCTTCACTTCCATCCTGTTTGACTGCCCCTCATCTTTAAAATGGACTTCGGTGACCTTTTCCATGACTGGGAGTGGCTCAAAATTTGGGATTTCATGAAGAAACGGAAGCATCCCGATTTTCTCCAGGGATTGACGACCAGATTGGAAAATCTTGTTTAGGGCCACTCCATCGTCCGACGTCATGCAATCGCCGACCTGATAAAAGTCGATTGAAATTTCTCGAAAGTGTCCAGGTCGTATCTCGTTAAAGGCCAAATAGCGAGCGATGGTCTCATCATCCCATTCACACTGGAAGACCTGAGAGGTCAAGTGAAGTTTTCCACCTGCGAACAATATCTCGGTGAATTTTAGAGTTGGGTCCAGTATCCGCTGGAGATTCGGAGCAGATTCGAGAATGCCTTGAACAACCCCAAAGGAGCAGTTTGACCCTTGACCTTCTAATGTCAAAGTTTCTAGGGATGGGATGATTTGCGGTTTGACATTGGTGTTGTCTAGTAGATTTTGAGTAGGTGACCAAGGGGTCGACTCCAGGGTCAAATGCCGCAGATTCGGGGTCCACTCGAACAAGATGGAAGCCAAAACTTGTGTAGAAATGAAGAAATGACCAGGAACGGAAGGACTCCGAGGACCCGATGTTTTAAAAGACAACCCGGTGATGTGTTCTCCCACAGTTTTGAAAAAGTCCAACAACAAGTCATCAGATTTATGGTTGTTACAGAAGGTAAAGTGAGAGATGGGGAATCGGCGGGAACTCTTCCAGCAGTCTTTTATAAAGTCCGTTAGCGTCCCCATATTAGAGTGTCGATAGTCTTGCTGTTCAGACTCGGGATTTGTTCTTAAATCTAGAGCCCAACATGTACAGTGAAACGGTAGGAAACCATCGTAAGAATAGCCGAAAGGCCACATACAACCACGGATACGTTCCCGATAGTCCCGATCCTCCCTACATGTGCATATTCTTTCAGAAGAATATTTGTGGCAAGTAAATTTGATAGAGTAATGTTGCTGGGCCCGCTCATTTGAAAGGAGGAGAAAGGTAGCTTCTTCTTCAAAGAATTTGGATACTGCTCGCACTTTGAAGAGTTGCAACGGACTTAAAAAGGACAGGATGTTTCGAACAATCTGTGAGTAGAAAAATTCAAAATAATTTTATTTCTTTTACATATGAAGGATTAGAATGGGCATACTTAATACTTACATAGCTAATACTTCGCACTTACTCAAATTTTAAATAAGTTATAATTTGTAGAAAAACAAGAATTAAGCTGCATACTGCATATTATATTTTTTGTCATTTCTATGTACACATACAGGAATATGTCGTTGATGAGATAAATGAATGAATTAACGAATGACATAATGTCTACATAATATGTAATACAAGATTTAATGATGAATTTAAAAATAGGGTTTAATTATTTAATTTGTTTATACATACCACGACATTGGATAAGGCTCGTGTATCGGCTGAAGCCATCTGACTTGGAACTGGGCTTGGACTTGGATCATTATTTTCAGTAGCTGGCTTGGGAAATTTTGCATCTTTAAGAGTAATAGGTTCACTCTTACCCGGCAATTGCTTCTTTGGTGGCATTTTGTCACCTATTAGTTGACCTTAAAAATAAAAAGAGAGTTGAGAATAAAATTAAGTACCCGCTTACTTACTTAATCATACAGTTAATAGTGAAGAATTGCGTACGCCGTCTTAATTTTAAAAAATTAATCTTGCAAAACACGATAATTTTTTCAAAAGTTATTCGAAATTCGACAACTTTTGAAAGAAAACAATACATTTTGGAATATTTACGTATATAACATTTTATATAAAAAATGTATTTCGGTGTACTTACTTTTAATCGTGGTTATATGATGCAGTATTTAGATTTTTAGATTTGTAGAGATTTAGAGATTCAACAGCAAAAATGCAGAGTGTTCAGTGTTCAGTGTTCAGCTGGCTGCGGCTGATATAAACTATAATTTGTAATTGTAAATATTTTTAACTTCAAACGTGTAAGTATATTTTTGTATTATTTTTAGTTTATAATGCAGCGAATATTATGATGACCGTGAATATTTTAAATGACTAAATGTGTGGAATAATTTTGGAGATTGAGTATTTTGGAATTAAGTATTAAATATTATTCTTATTTCTTATTCAACACTTAACACTTAACACTGAAATATTATTCATTAAATTTTTCTTTTCTGTATTGAAGTGTAATGTTGAGTTGTTGAGGTTAACTACAGTTAAGGACATAAATGTGTTGAGTATAGAGTGGAGCAGGACTCAAAAGTAGATATTAAACTTACTTATTTACCGACTGTTATATTATGCTTACATTATGTATAAGTATAGTTCTCTTCTTCTGTTTTGTACTTAAGTACAATTAGATGTTCTATACATTTTTTCAACCTGGAATAAAAATTTCCGTCGACCGTCGACTTAACTGGTTTTCGCCCTTTTAGATAACACAAAAAGGGACTCTATTTTATAGATGTATTAAACATAAACTATAGTTAAAAGATCGATAGACGAGTTAAAAAGTTAAAGGTTTAACTGCATTTAACATACTCTCTGTATTTATATAAATAGTGGCTCAAATTTTACTTTCGTCATCTATTAAATAGCAAGGAACATGTAAAATTTGAGTGAAAATTTTAATTAAAACGGAGAGTAACTAGACCGGAGGCGGGAGAGAGAGAGGCAATTCACAATTAAGTCGACGGAAAATTTTGTTTCCAGTTTCCAGAAAGTTTCCAGCTTCAAGCTTGTAAAATGCAAAACGTATAATATTATTTAACTAATTTTTAAATACACAACGACCAAACTACAATGCTTAAATTATACAGGTGAAAGGTATTTAGACTTTAGATAAAAATAAGTGAATATATAAGTGCCTTTACGTTTATACGTTATAGAGTCCCACTCCATTCTACGCTCGACGACCGACAACTGAACACAGCACATATTTGTTACCATTTAAGTTGCATTTAAGTTTTAAGTCCGTAATCCGTAACCATACTTACTCAATACTACAATTTAATAAAGGAAGGAAACAGTATTTAGCTAATAATATTTCTGTGTTGAAGTATCTAGATAATGCATTTTGTATTCGAAATTTGAAAGTCATCAAACTCAATCATTTCAGTTCCAGAATCCAGAATTTCTACACATTTAGTCAATAGAAAAATTAAATATTCACGGTCATCAAAAATCAAAACATTTAACGTATTACATACATAGTTTACAGTAGTGTGATATAAACGTTACAAGATTCAATTTATATCAATTTACAATCAGTTTCATCATCCACAATCCTCAGTCTATTGGGAACCTGCATTTTTCTGGATTTTGCTGTTGAATCTCTACAAATCTAATATCTACTTACTACATGCACCTTTATATTCTACAACCTAGAACCACGATTAAAAGTAAGTATTTATATAGCATATTTCTACACATACAAATTATATTACGTGAATTCATATTATGATTCTGATTATGATTATGTGCGTTGTTTCCTTTCAAAAGTTTCCTGTTAAAATTCATAAAAGTTATTTACTGTACACATTTTGCAAAATTCATATACATTAAAAGAGAATAATATTATGGAATGCGCAACAGATCTTGTTAACTGTAATACTAAAGTATTCAATAAGTATAGGTACATAATTTTACTCTCAACTTTTTTCAACTTCAGGTCAGCAAGATAACGATGGCATCGAAAAGTAAATCGTCTCACGAGGATACACCTATAAATCCCAAAGCTTCAAAACTTTCCAAGTCACATAGTGATGATGATCCGAATCCAATTCAAGCTCCACGTCAGCAGTCTTTAGTCGAAGAACGAGTCTTTTTGAATGTCTTGGTAGGTATATATAAACGATAATTAAAAATTAAACTGTATCTTTAAATTATAATAATAAATGGACGTACATACCTAACTAATGTGTATAAAGCTAAATTATCCTTTTATTTTCCTTCAAATCATTGTAAAAATAATAATTTGAAATTAAAGTACAAAAAGTTGTTGTAGCAGTAAAATTATAGTAAATATTAAGTATAACTGAAATAAGAATTGACACAATAGAAGAATATATACTACTTTATTGTGTCCCTGCTTATTTGATATCGTTCATTATAGATTAGTTAAATGATTTTGATTTTGAATGTTTCTGCACACAGATTGTTCGCAAAATTTTGTCCTTTTTGAGACCGGAGCAACTGTTTAAGTTGAGAGCAGTGTCGAAAACCTTTGAGGACGAGGCCACCTTCCTCCTCCTTTCAAATGAGCGGGCCCAGGAACTTTACTCCATAAAATTCACCCGGCAAGGCCTCTCCGACCATGAGCGAAAAGCTCGTTTACGACTCAAGTCCGTGCCCGGGCTTGCACAAGAATGCTATCGACACTCTAAGATGGGGACGCTGACGGAATTTGTTCAAGATTGCTGGAAAAAGTCCCGCCGATTCCCGGTCTCTCACTTTACCTTCCTCAACTGCAACTTTGAGGGCATCCTCTTGGACTTTTTCAAAATTGTGGGAGAACACGTCACCGGGTTGTCTTTCAAAACACCAACACACTATGACTGTCCTTTGAATCCTTGCAATTTTTTTGGATCGACCCAAATTTTGGCCTCCATCTTGTTCGAGTGGACCCCGAATCTTCGGCATTTGACCCTCCAATCGACCCCTTGGTCACCTACTCACTATCTACTAGACCGTGCCAATACTGAAAGGCGGGTGATTCCATCCCTGGAGACTATGTCATTAGAAGGTCAGGGGTTAAAATGTTCCTCTGGGGTCGTTCAGGACATTCTCCAATCTGCTCCGAATCTCAGGCGGATACTGGACCCAACTTTAAAATTCACCGAGGTGTTGCGGGCATGTGGGAAACTACAATTGAGGTTGGATGTCTCCCCGTTTAAATTGGATGATCCGACCATCGTCCGCTATTGTTCATTCACCGAGGGGCCACCTGGACATTTACGAGAAGTTTCAATCGACTTTGGTCCTTTCATCTATAATAGGTGTCATCCATCTGTAGTTCGAGATGAGTCTGTCTACGGTGATAATGTCGGGAAAGCCCTCATTAAGATTTTCCAAGTCGGTCGTCAATCCCTGGAGAAAATTGGGAGGCTTCCCTTCCTCAATAACTTAAAAGGGCTGCTCCCGGCCATGGAAAAGGTCACCACTGTCCATTTTCAAGATGACAAGCGAACTAAAAAAAATATGAGGATGCTCCACATTCGCCAGACGCTCCGGCAAGTTTTCCCAAGTCTGACGACCCTGCGGCTGGATGATATGAAGACGAAAAGATCAGCCAATCCCTTGTTTAAAATGCTTGATTACAACCGTCACGACGGAGTTACGAGTCTGGCCATGGAAAATAATATACTCCCAAGCTGGATCCAGAGGTCATCTGAGCTTTTCCCTAACCTGACGACCCTTCAGTTGTGGAACACTAGCCTGAAAAATACACCCAAGATATTTTGCAAAATCTGGACTCATTTGGAAGGGCTGGAGCATCTGGAAATCAGTGTAGAGAAAACGGAGGAAACCAAGGCATTTAGAATGGACTCGGCAATCACGGGATTTCCGGTTGAAGCTTGTGAGCAGCTCCACACGAATTTGACCGAGGAAGGAAACGGCCAAGCAAAGGAAAATGTGGAACATTTGAGAGCAAATCCGTCCATCTTGAACCTTCAAAGTGAGTTTCTAATATGTACAATGTTCCTTTTTCTAGCTTTAAATATTTCTACCTGTTTAATGATTAGTGTTAATTTTTGGATAACTGTTGCATGGACAGATGAACATATAAAAAACTGCATAATATACGCTGAAAGTAACATTTTTTTTCTTATTTTATTTATTTACATTTAGATCTCAAAACCTTTAAAATTGGTTATTCACTGTATTGTCCCGAAGAATTGTTCACGTCCGTGACCACGGTGTATGCTTTGCAGCTGATGATTGAACGCCAAGGGCTCTATATCAGTATCGTTTAAAGCAGTGTCCAATTTAGTTTCATGTAAGTGTTCAGCTTATTTAGCACTATTTAGCTTGATTTACAAATTATTTACCAGCAAATAAAGATCTTTCCGATTTACAAGTTGGGTTTTAAAAAAATACTTTATGCAGTTGTACCATAGTCCGATTTCTGGCTTGCAAGGATAAATGAACCAAAAATGCCGAAAAAAACAAAAAGAATATTATATTGTAGACAGTAAGCAACTAATTGTTAATAGTTTTGAGTTTAATTCCACATTAATTTTGTTTTTCCATATTGTTTGTTGTTTTTATAGAGAGAGCAAAAAGGAGCAAATTTCCAAGGCAAGCATTTGAGAATTTTCTTCGTCGTCGGATAAGTTTCTACGTATTTATTTGTATTCTATAGCTCATGAAAATTTCATGGGATTTGATAAGATGAAGAATCTTTGGTGAGATTTCCATGGCAATTCATCGACATCTTATCAAAATATGATAGGAGTTTTGACAAAAATCGCATCAAAATTTCATAAAAAATTGAATAAGATTTTTCTCTTAAGTTTTAATTTAAATGAAAATTCCTCAAAATTATTTAGTTGTATGACGATTATAATGTATTGAAGTAAGATGAATGCATGCAATATGTATCATGAATCATTACCCTTAGGGTATTATACTTAGAATGAAGATAATGTTTGTATTTGGTTGTTTTGGCCACAATTAACTGTTTTTTTTTTAAATTTTAACATAATGTTGTAATTTAAACCCTTAAAACAAGAATATTTTAAGTAATATGAAATTAAAAGAAATTTAACATATTCGTAGATTTCAATTTTTTCTTTTTTGCTTCAGTTCGGATTTCAGGACCATGGAAATTTCATCTGATATTTGACAATTTTTGATGAAATTTTTATGAAAACCTCATCAAAAATTGATCAAAATGGATGTGATTTTTGACAAAAATGGTGCTAAAACATCATGAGAGTTTTTGACAAGATTCTTTTCGAAGGGAAGGTAAAAATAATATTATGTATGTGCTCTTATGTATTTAGTTTTCTGCTCATATTTTTCATTCTTAACAGTAACATACGGCATGTAATCGATTTTATAAATAGTGCTGTAGTTAGGGACTTAAATGTGTTGAGTATAGAGTTGAGCAGGACTTAAAAGTAAGTATTAAACTTAGGTACTTATTTACTTTAATATTATTATAACTTGCATCTACATTATGTAAAGTTCTCTTTTCTCTTCTGTTTTGTACTCACTTAAGTACTTAAGTATAAATACAATTAGATAATACTCTACATTTTTTCAAGCTGGAACAAAAATTTCCGTCGACCTCCGACTTAACTGCTTTTCGCCCTTTTAGATAACACAAAAAGGGAACTCTATTAGTGAAATGTATTAAGCATAAACTGTAGTTAAAAGTTAAAAGGCTGATAGACGAGTTAAAAAAGTTAAACTGTTAAACTGCATTTGACATACTCTCTGTTTGTATTTAAATAGTGGCTCAAGTTTTACTTTCGTTATCTATTAGCATATAGTGAATGTAAAATTTGAGGCATAATTTTAATGAAAACGGAGAGTAAAGAGTAACTAGACGGGAGGCGGGAGAGAGAGGCAGTTCACAATTAAGTCGACGGAAAATTTTGTTTTCAGCTTGTAAAATGCAAAACGTACATATATTATTTAACTAATTTTAAATACACAACGACCAAACTACAATACCTAAATACAGGTGAAAGGTATTTAGACAAACATAAAATCATAAAATAATATAAGTACGTTAGAGTCCCACTCCCCACTCCACTCGACGACTGAACACAACACATTTTTTAACATTTAAGTTTTAAGTTGCATTTAAGTCCGTAACCATACTTACTCAATACTACAACTAAATAAAGGAAGGGAATAGTATTTAGCTAATAATATTTCTGCGTTGAATTATCTAGATTAATACATTTTATATTCGAAATTCGAAAGTCATCAAACTCGAATTATTTTAGTTCCAGATTCCAGAATCCAGAATTTCTACACATTTAGTCAATAAAAATATTCAATATTCAGTCATCAAAACTCAAAACATTTAACGCATTATAGCATTGGGATACAAAAGTTACAAGATTCAATTTATAGTTATTTACAATCAGTTTCATCATCCACAATCCTCAGTCTATTGGGAACCTGCATTTGCTCTTGAATCTTGAATCTCTACAAATCTAATATCTACTAAATGCACATTATTTGTATCCTACAACCACGATTAAAAGTAAGTAAGTACTTATTACTTATATAGTA
>JAQIVE010007414.1:0-10472 GCA_034698285.1 Sminthurinus bimaculatus
TACATATATATATATATATATGTATATATTTGCATAGAAAAAACAGGGGATTGAGCAGTAGTTTTATCGATCATGAGTCGTTAGTTCTGCGGTCATTATGTATGGGCATTTTGCATATATATGGGATAGTATAATCTGCGTACAAAATTTAAACCAGAGTATACGTAAGTATATCCGTTGTGGATTAGTTTTTGATTTGAGTTCTCTGGAAAAAGTGTGTATGTGTATACACAAATATGTACATGATTTTTACACATACCCTATACTTTTCTCTGTTTGGTGTTTGTGTATATTGTAATAGTATTAGAGAGAGAGAGTCGAGATATTATGGTTATGTCGAAGAAAAAAGACAAGAAAAGGAAGATGTGAAGAGGAAGAACAGTCAGAACTATATGTAATATGTATGGTGGTGTGATGGGGATGGGATTCGGTGAAAAAAAATCAAGCATTTCTTATTACGTAGCATGATAAAGCACATTCTCCTGTTGGGCTTTGATTGCTTTCCAACACCATCCGTCGAAAATCAAACATAATCACTAAGAAGATGACAGATGAATCAGAGTAGATACATTGATATGTAACGTAATGTGTATATAGTATATACAAAAGTGTACATGAAGATATGGACACAGGTACGAGGACGAGGATGTACATAACTCCCAGTCCAAGAGATCCTTCCGTTGCTTTGAGCTGGACTTTGTCTTCATTGGTCATACTTTCAACTTAGAACTTGTAAATTGTAACTCTGTGACTCGTAGTTTGCTTTCATATGGTAATCATAATAATATTAATACATACACGAGAAATGTGCATTTACCTGCATTATAGATGCATATTATGTACAACAACCAAAGGCCTTCATCTCCGTTTGAACGTCCAACGTCCAGTTTGGGCAAAATTTAATAATAAACTAGCAGCTCAACCAACTTTTAATCTCCCTCGTTTAAATGTATCTACCATCAAGTATCAAGACACGGCAATATCGTTTCACTTCATGATGTGCATTTAAGTACATCATGTGTATAGTTTCTTACAAGGACTCATCGTGTATACCATAATTTAGCCGTCCAAAATACACCGAGGAAAAGTTGTTGTTTCTCTGCCTCGACAAATTAGGAGAGGACTATCATTACTTTTGACACGTTGAATAAATAAATACTAAGACGTCTGTTTAGTGTCTATATCATCGGCCATTCCATTAGGTAATGTTTGTTCATTTTTTGCAAAGATTGTTCACACTGCTCGATTTTCCATTTCAAAGTTCAATTGGAATGGAAAATGGACGACCTAAGTACGTTTATGCTCGAATTTCCATGAAAATTCCATGCCATTCGTTTCATATCCATGGTAATTGAAGTGCTGTAAGTATGTAACATGTGTGATGTGCAACGAAACGATACGTATGTCCAACTATGTGCTATGGCTTCGTATTAGACATTTTGGCAAGTTGCATAGTGGAGAAGAAGGCTAAGAAGACAAAGGATTGGAGGAATTTAATAGCAGGGATAAGTGGCTGCTCTCCCAATAAAATGTAATGCATTGCGTATTGACTTTTCAATGAGACAGACAATGACAGGCACTGTGGATTTTCTCAAAAGGATATTCAGAAGCCAAAGGGATTGAATTGAATTGAATTGGACAGGATGGGACGTTCTCAGAGTCCTTATTAGGTAACTCATTTTACCAGACACAATCCCATACATACAGAGATGTAAGTATTTACATTGTACGTACATGGATAAATCCATGGAACTTCTGGAATTCCATTTGGACATTCGACAGTTTTTTATTTCGCTCGTATTCTTATTCCTCGTCTTTGCCTTCGCCTTCCTCTTACGTTTCCGCCTGTCATTATCGCTCTGGTATGCAATTCAAACGGACAATCTTTCTTCCTCTCTCTTGGTTTCTTCCATGTTCTCGTATAGAATTCGCTCCCTTCTCTATCAATCCATTTTATTTGTTGTTGCATTAATTAATCATTTGTTTTTCCTTCCCATTAGGTATCGATTCATTTAGTATTGCACATATGATTATTATAGACTCTACGGTAGACTGAAAATACATGCTTTATTTAAACCTTCATTCACATGCAACTTTATGTTTCACGTGGGATACAAAGTATGCAGTTCGGGGTGAAAATTTGTAAAAAGATTGAAAGCTTACACCGCATTATTATCAATCAATACATTATAACTATCAACACTTGATAGTTTAAATATGTACTCAAGTTCTGTGACTATAATACAATTTTTGTTTCTATCTACTCTGTCATGTACGGTATGTGTATTTTTAAGTTGTTGTGCATATTTGTATGGATGAATATACAAGACAACATATGAAATGATGTGTATAAATAATAAAGGAAGATGAAAGGGGGAAACAGGAGTTTTTTTACAGTTCTTCTATTCGTATGTAATGATGTGAAGTTTAGTTTAGTGGAGTATCGGACAGAGTTAATCAATCTGCGGGGAAAACGACACACCACCATCGTCATCATCGCCACGCGAAAGACAAGACATGACATGACAGTAATCTTTCTCCGTCGTCGTTTTTCGGCTGTCAGTCTGTTGTGTTGTGTGTGTGTGTGTGTGCAATGTGCAGTGGTTCGTGAGTGTGCAATCGAATGATGATGTCATAAATGAATTAAAGCAACCCCTTCTTGCCCCCTTGTCGCTCATGTCGGATGGTTTACATTGGTAGTAGTCAGAGCATATTATTTTATTAAACAATACATCAGAAGCGGGCTCAAAACCGGGTCATAGGTCATATATGCATATGCACGAAAATAACCGCCAATACTTAGGACATTTTTGTTGTGTGCCAGTGCAAGCTAAGACAATGGTCGTTTATTAAAAGGGAATGGAGGAAGAATGGTTCACTGTTTTTAGTTAATATACACAGAACAGGGAATCATCAACTTTTCAAGCTATCAACCAGGAATTTGTTTGGGTAGGTAACTAGTACAGTTTTTTTTTTTGTTCAGAATAGAATTTATTTTTGTACAAATAAATAATGTTACATGTATCGAGCATTAAGGTTATTGGTTATTTTGTATAGCAAAAAGAAAATTGTATCTACACAAAGGCTGTGCAACCATTTAAAAAAAAGAGACATACTCTATCATATTATAATATTTCAGAATAATTCTGTCGAGCGTCAAGCCTGTTTCATATTCTGTTGCAGAGTGGTGTAAGCACGTCAAGATTCCTGTATAATATATGTATAACTGTGCATGTAACAACAAGGAACAAATATATGTGTAGTACATATATTGTTATGTTAGCTTGGATTGTGAGGGTATAGCACAGGTTGCTGAAATTCTGTCTCTCTCTCCGTTCGGAATTGCTCATTTCCTCTTTAATAAGATACGGTAATTATGCACGGGCTGAGAGCTCAGAACTCAGAACAGAGTAGTCTGTGGCCTATTATAAAATCTTTTTTATTTTGAATCGAACTACCTCCAGTCTCCACCAACCTTTGGGCATATACGTCATGTTTATTATATAGCAGCTTTATAATATGTGATTGAAGTCTGAGCATAATTTGTAAATCTACTGTGTTGAATATATATAGGTAATCTATATTCATGCATACTTATATTGAGCTTCTCATCCTGACTGTCTGTAGATGCAGTGACTCTATAAAATAGCATGAATGGAGGAAGTGACTCGATCGGACTTGTCTGACGGTTGCTGCTTGGCATGACCTTTTTATAACTGAAACACTACTATACTCCTACACACACATCATGTAGAAACTAGCTATTTAAATACAGAGACTACGAAGCAGTGACTCTCGATTCTCGGTTCAGGGTTCGCAGGAGTAATATTCATTATTGGCATTATTATTTTAATTTGCATCAGTAACTAATATACGTAATATTACAATTATGTGGGTTGGGATTACAATTATCAGATTTAGGGCTGAAGTTTAGATAGCTATAAGAGTTTAGATGACATGACATACCAATTAATAATTGATTCACATACATACTGGGCAGTGTTTCCAAAAATTGCAACTTTTCAGTAAAACTATTGGATTTCATTGATTAGCAATTAGCAATGAAAAATGTAAAAACGAAACAAGTCCGATAAATGGGAAAATTAGAATGCTTTTAAGTATGTATTTTACTACTGGAGCAAAAGCGATGAGAAAGCTTGTTGTAATTATGGCCAGATAAATATTATTATTTGCATTTACTCCGTGGCATTGTCCAACATACACGTTTTATGATGAGCTGCTAATTTTATCGTGAATTATACAGTTTATGAGTAGTAAAACTTGTATACCATTTTACTACACTATACATAATACATAGTGTAGGGCCCAATAAAATGTAAGTGTATGGACGTATAAAGTAGAAAAAGTTTTGTTATTCTCTTTCCTCTTCTCTGTGTGGATATGTTCGCATGTCCTGTCGTGTTGGAAACTGGAAGTAGAGGGTTAAGTCGAATATTACGTAAATAAAAAGCGTTCCTCGATAAAAGTAGAACACAATACTGTTGTCATTCAGACGAATCAAATCCGTAACTTAAGCATACGTATAGCAGAGAGAATGAAAGGGATATTTTTGTTCCTAGTGAGTGCGTGGAACTGCGTGTGTGCTATGTGAGCTGTGTAAGTATCATGGACGGAGGATTGACTGTGTGTGCACTAGATCTTTATGTCATGCTTGGCATGAATCTCTCTTTCACTGGATCTGGATGGATGGAAGGAAGTGAAACGGGAAGAGTAGCATTTCCTGTCTCCTCACAGGGAGAAGGTCAGGAAGCTGAGGAACTTTTCTCCTCTAGATTCTCCAGCTCTAATTCTCCTCGCCCAACGTTGACATGGCAGAGCAGTTTTCTAGCAGAGTTTCTGTTACAATCATGACATGATAACTATGATATTGTATGAATGATACGATTTCAATTCTGGATTCAAGTCGAAAAAGAGATCCGCATAATAATTCTCGTATTATTTTGCCTACATGTAACATATAGGCGAATTCCGTTTCATACCCACTCAGAAAATAAATTCACGCATGAATGTATTCTTGTATATTGAAACAGAGTGAAGAGTATGCATTATACATCATATACGTGTATGTAAACAAAGAATAAAATCGGAATTCTCATCCCCTTTAGCATTCATTTGTACTTTTAAATACTTTCTGATCTATAAGAACAATTCAAGTGTATGAACAATAAAGATAGATGAATTCTACTTTTCGCTCCAGCAGTCGGAGTTGGAGACGAAGGGAAAGATAAAAAGTGGGAAGAGAGTCAAAGTATGCAGATGATGTTCGCTATAATTTAGTATGTACTTATGGCGAGGAGTGAATAATAAAGGGCGGTCATCTCCAGCCGAGAAATTCATGCAGCGTCGTTCTGGAGATGACACTTTTTTATCCAGACTAGAAAGAGAGAGAGAGTAAAGAGTAGGGAGCATCCATGAAAATGACCTTGTGGACAAAGACGATCGAATTTGAAATTCGACCACCACCGTACAACTATTGAAAGCAAGAGGAGGAGAAAAGCAGTATATAGAATTTCGATGATGATCACCGTGATTATGGAGTAGATAATTTGTTGCAGCGTTAATTCAAATTGTTCAGTTTCTGTCGTCTGGTCGCATCCTCAAAGATCCATTTATTACACCCTTCATTATCACTACTGTACTTTTGAAAAGGGACAGTTCCTGTGTTGAGAGAAGGATATTATTAATGTTAATATGTATTTTGGTGGCATTATCAATTTAGGGGAATGTGGGGCTACATGAATATTTTATATTGTATGAAAATATAAGGCTACCCTGTTTCAAAATGTTTGATGTTGTTGTATGTATCTATAATTCTGAGGATTTATGCATGCAGGCTGACAAAAAAAATTGTGTATGTGTATTCCATTTGCGGGTTTCTTTTAGCCCTGATCTACCTGCTCGATTTTCTTTATCACTTTTCTCGATGTCAGAATCATTTTTGAATGTATGTCTTACATTTTTTGACATGAATAAAGAGATGGAGAGAGAGAAAGGGGATGAGGGAGGGGGGCGAATGTCATGTAGTAGCGATAACGCACAGTTGTGGGGCTGGATAGATTACATTACTAGATTACCTACCTTCGTGTTACACGTCTTTTTTATCATCTATTCCCCTCCCGTCTTTCCATTGCCCCTTCTTCTTTTCGGCAGCATGTACATACTTAAATATCAGCTGCAGGAATAACAATTGGTACTTTATGCCTCCAGTTTTGATTCCGATTCCTTTGATCAATTTTCAGCAAGGTCTATTAACTAACATTTCAATATTCCGCTTGTTGTACAATAAATTGTGCTACATACTAATGCGTTAACAAGGTACTTACTTGTTAGTTTCTTGAGAAATATTAAAGTTGTAATTTAGAGTTGCTGCACGGAAAAGTATTTTTAATGTTGATCTTTATTAGTTAGTTAATATATAGAGGAGCGAGAGAGTGAATCTCATTTCGAGATGTGGTCGTGGATTCCTCGTGGGATAAAACGAGCAAATGTTTTAATAAGTGTTGGCATCGACAGTCCAACAGAGATGATGTGATGGTATTTAATTGAGTTTGAGATGATGAGAAAGAAAAAAATATGTGTAGAGTTAGCGAGAGGGAAGAGGAATGAAGAGGGGGAAAAGTGAGAGAGAAGAAACACCTGTACCTAAGGATGAAAAGTCACGTTACTTTGAAGAGTTAAAAAAGCCACCGACCGCCGCCGAATCTCAAGTGAAGTGAACGGGCCGACCCTCAGCCAGAATCATCATCATCTTTGACTTTGAATCTCTGATATGTTCTCTGATCCCTTGTCTTGTATCTTTCAGATAGACGAGAGAGAGAGAGAGAGTAGGCGAACAGAGTCCGCGCTTTGATACGTGTAGACATCATCAGCAAAGATTCGTCTAAAAACATTTTAATATTGTGAGCCAGTTGTATATACGCAGTATTATGCATTTTTTTCTGGTGTAGACTGGAGACACAAGTTTGGGCAAAGCTAGACAAACAGGCACTTCTCCTTCTAGTATTCATGATGATGTACTTTACCTTCGACTTGAACTTGAGACCAAGTCCAACTTGAAGATGAAGTTGAAATTAGGATTGAGAAACAGTTAGGTGATTTAATAAAGATTTTAACGTTCCTCCTCCTTCAACTTTATTTCTTCTTCTTGTTTGATTACCGGACCCGCAGCTTTGTTCTAATCTTTAAAAAAAAATAATTTTAGCTATACGCATATATTATGTTGCAAATGGATATACATATACACAAACCTTGATGTTGTCCTTTCACTTTCCGAGTGTAAAAGAACAGTGGAAATTACTGTTTACCTCTTGAAAGTCTACGAAGGGAGAGAAAGAGAAGTGTCCATGTTACAACTTGTTGTATTTATCTTCTTCTTTCAAGTTCCTTTTCCTTCTTACTCGTCTTTCGTGTTCATATCAGAAGAAATATCAGAGTTCACACAATCCGTCACAATTCAACCCCCCGCCCTTTTTATTGTACTGTACATATTGTATCAGTATAGAAGAATAAAAGTAAGTGTAGTAATCTTTCTGCCTGGTGCCTGTGTCTATTCTATGACTGTGTTATGCGATCTCTCTATGTGTGATTAAATATACACATTTTTCCATAGGAATTTCACTCATTCTCCATGAACGAAACAGGCATTGCTACCATCCCTCTTTATCCGACTCATCTTCTTCTTCGTCTGCCCTTTGTCTCTGCCTGTGCCAGGAGAGCATGTCAATCTGTGCTTAATCCAAATACTTGTAATTCTTAACCTCTTATGATGAAATACCTCTACTTGTGCATCATCATCGTTTTTTGTAGTTTGTTCGCGAGAGTAAAAGCTCTTTCTATCCTTCATTATGTATTTTGTAACTTCTGTTCCGCGATGCAATACATATATATTTATGTGATTAATATAAAGAGTCCATCAACTTTTGCTAATGACTTGGTTTCTTTGGAATTTTTCAAGCCAAACTTGTAATAATTATAATATATTGTTATTTTATTATTTGTTAACATATATTATTGTATTGTACATATTTTATGCATTGAATATTTTGGAATGTAAATTGTACACAATGAATGTTTGAGATGGTTGTGGCAAATGGGAAAAAAGTGAAAACTCACAAGACACATTATATTACTGTGTAGTAAAGTGTAGTTAAATCAAAATCAGCCCTAAGGTGCCTACAATGAATATGGATACAGAAATATGTATTCTGACATTTTCTTCTTACTTACATTGTGCTAAAGGAAAGCTTACAACGATCAGCATTCTATTTTCTTCGAGAAGGAATTATGTATCTATCAAGTAGCTAGCGAAGAGATTTCTTTGTATGTAACACCAAATAGTAATAGTAATAATGTTTTATTGCACATGAAGAATTTGCATGTATTAGGAGGAAGGGATGAGATGAAGCCAAAAAAGAAAGAAAAGTAAGAGGAGGATGAGGAACCAACTATTGAAATTTTGATACAAGTTGGAAGGAAAATGGAAGGGGGAAAGATGGAGATAGAACGATGCTATAGAGAGTGATCTCACTCACATATTTAAGTCAGAATGCTGTGAGTCCGGGAGAAAAATGAAAAAGTGGCAGCTCGACACAAGAGAAATGTTCGGCTTGGATGACTCTTCGTGTTGACTGATGGGTAATTAGGAGACGGCCCAATGTATTCATTGCATTGCATAATATCTATCAGAAGAACGTTGTTTTTTTTTGGTTGGTGAAGAACAGCACATCATGGCCAGATGCCATCGCGTCCCATGGCATGACCATCATCATCATCATCCTTCCATCCATCCATCCATCCGTCTGAGCTTCTATCCATCTATCCATTTCATCTCGATGAAGTCACTCCTTCTAGAACTGATGCTAACAATGATCATTTGACTATTTACTATTTACACACCGTCACACACACTCCACTTACACTGTACATTACATTTCATTACAACACATCACATTACACACTCCAAAAGCCCTCAACTTAAAACATATGTTTCTTCTTCTTCCTCCTTGTTTGTTACATAATAAATTGTCGTCTTTACTTTACTCATCTTCCTTTGAAGCTACTTCTGGTACCTCTGTTACTCTATGTTGCCATCTTCCTAAGCAAAGAGTCAGCAGAGGTTCTGCTTCTGTTTTTCTAGGAAGTTGTTAAGTTGTTCGCAATTAGAACGATACGGGTTACGTTTGTTTTTTTCTTATGAAATGTACAAACTTTGAGTAGGATTATGATGTCAAGAATTTTATAGGCGTTATCATACCTATTTTATTTACAATAACCTACAATAATAGTTTTGTAATAAAATAATGTTAATGGTGATATTATTGAGCAGATAGAAAATTGTCTGTACAATAATATCTATTGTCTATAGATTACTTTAATGTGATTAGCGTTACGCGAATTTTCTGTGGGACAAAATATTCGCACGGTATCAAGTATCTCACAAAAAGGCATGCATAAATGTCTTCAAGCCATATTAGGTATATTAATATATGATCAATATCAATAATATTGTGGCGATGATATTAATGCATGCATTGCATGGTGTGTAATATTATGATGGGAGAAAAGTCAGGAAGGGTTTCATTACATGACAAGGGAAAATCCGGAGGGGGTTGGGAAAAGACCAGAAGAGACCATAGGAATCAAACATTGAAATTTTGGCTGTATAATATGTACTTGCATAAAAATATACAATAATATAAATATAATATTATTATGTATCTGCCAAGAACTTTTACACCAAAAGTCAAAAGGCAGAACGTCTTGAGGAAAATGGGCAAGAATCTTGTGATTCTCTCTCTCTCTCTCTTGCAGTATTTTTGTGGTGGCGAACGATTAACGGAATAATTTATTTCACCCAACCATGCACACGTTCCATAAGTTGAGAATCCCTCACATGTAACAACGTGCATGGTATGTATTGTGCATGCACATTATAATGTTTTCAATAGGATGTAGTACTTACACAGCTATGTTGGCACTTTTAAGAAGCATTACTATTTATATTATTGTGTATACATACATTATGGGTATTATAGTCTGCAGAATCGTTAGATGGGAAGGAAAATCAGGAGTTTAAATAAGTGCTAAACTTTTGGTATAGAAGGAGGGAAAAAATACCAAGTCCTATTCGCATGCATATAAAAAGGGTGTATAATCTGTAATGAGAGTTGTAATAATAATATATGTGTAGTAGCTGTTGTAATGATGATAGTAAAATGTTGGTGGTGGTGGGGAAACCGCAAGTACGATGATGATGAATCGGCCAGTGAGTGAAGGAGAAGAAGAGAAATATCTACGTGATAGATGAGCTGAACAGAAGCCACTATTTAGTCGTTTATTTTTGAACGGTTTAATGGAAATGGGATGCTCTCTTCGACTTGGTCTTGGTTTTCCTCCTCTTCTTCTTCCTTTTCTTCATATATATACTCGTTTTTCTTCGCCTTTTCTCGTCT
>JAQIVE010007415.1:0-10471 GCA_034698285.1 Sminthurinus bimaculatus
GCATATAAGTAAAAAGTCATCGAGTAAACGTATGTACAGAAGGGAAATATTCCCGAGTGGAAAGTTTCCACATATGCCGTTCTTTCTGGAGGACCCTGTATATTACCATTATGAAATTTCTAAATGAAACACGTATTTGTGTGCTTATTGTAGTCACTGTACATCGGGATTTTCGGTCTATACATTCCCGGTATATTTTGTATTTCTTCGGCCTTGTGGTGCAGCTGGTGTCTTTACTTGTTCCGGACAACGGATAGAATCTTCTTGGGTGATCTTGTTCAGCCTCGTGGTGGGCATCAAGCGCCGGTATGTCTAAGTATATAGTATATACTGATGTCATATCTGATATGATATCAAAATTTCCTTACTAATACATAATTAATGGGGTTACTTAATAAATGTCCCGTGTCTCTACTTTCTCCTTGCTGATCACTGATAGCAAAAGGGGGAAAGCCGTGAGAAAGCGGGTCATTTTTTCGAGTGGGAGAGTACTTACTTCAAAAATTCACAATGTAAACGATAAGAATCATTCCTTTGGCAAAACCTTGACACATGTCGGTGTCTGAACAAAAGAATAACTCAATGGTACATTGTGCTCGTGACAAGTTGTATGCCAGTTTATATTATGATGATGTATACTTTGACTGTGTATTAAGCCCTAATTTTGTAAATTTTGTTGATTTTTTGCATGGCAACGATGAACGATGACCGATGACAACTTTATGACACGAAGATATTTTTAATCAAAGTTTTTCCAATGGAAAAAGAACTAAATGGAGCTCTGGACTACATGGAACTCGCCAACCTTCATTTTCCGGCTAGCATGTTACTACTCTTTAATTTCCTGGCGTCGCGGTGTGCGTTCTACGTTTATTTCATGGTAAGCATTATTTTGTGCAGATCAGCCTTGTTGATTAATCCTACTAGAATTTTTTGCCGTGAAGCTTCTTTAAAACTTGTTGTCCTGAAAAATATAGCCTCAATAATTGACCTTGGTGTATAGCAGTTTTACCCACCATATATAATGTATAAATAATAATCTAGTAATAATCTAATCTTTCTTTACCAATACCTTCTTTCTGTTTTCTTTCGGCTTTCTAGACGGGAGCCTTCGTTCAAAATTTCTTAGCACGGGGTAAAAATACAGATATGTTTATTTATCGAACTATGTATTACTTATCTTCTTTTACGTTTGTTTGCAACTATTATACACACAGTCGAGCACACTTAAACGTGCTCTGACGTGTGGACTATATATTAGCAAATTTTTTAAAACATAATATTGGTGTCTTTTATGAAATATTATGTAGATTTGGGCAATGGCGTCTATTGGATTATGCATTCGTTTGCTTTAACATCACCCATTTGCCATTTGATTGCCGACAGTGAGCTGCGAGCAAATATCATGCGACTGCTCGGGCTTCGACGACCCCAAGTTGAGCCTACGTCAGCAATACAATTATTCTAAAAAAATTCTACAATTTTGTACCTAAATACAAGTAAACGACTTTAGAGTCTACAGTACTTAGTTCTAAAAGGTGGATGAGAAAAGAGAACTACAATAAGTTACAAGACAAATAATTTTGCTAACAATGTCACTACAGAGTCTGCAGTGTAGACAAATCAGTGCTCTATTTGTATTAAATATTTAAATATTATGTGTAATGTATATAGCTATTAGTGTGTGTGTATGACTTCAGTGTGTGTTAAAATAGGAAAACATATATACATATTTTAAAAATGCCAATATGATTATGTGATCGCGATATAAGAAAAATATTTTAAGTATTCTCTCATCGCATATTATTTGTATTTATGTTAAGCGTTTAAAATGTCATAACTAAACATGAAACTTGTACTTACATACTTATGTATTGAACCCTTAAAAATGAACGCACATTTGGTCTCGTGAGACTCTCATTACGTTTGAAATTTTTTGTAGGACTAAAATTGATAAGCTCTCATCAAAGTCACACCAAAATTGTACTACAAACTTCATGTGTACATAGAAAAATATGTAGTGAGACACATCATGGGACTTCACCATTTTCAAAATTTGTTGTGACTATATCAACCAAAATCCTACATATAAATCTCATGAAGTCGCAACGTGAGATTATTTTTTAAGGGGATAATCAAAAAGTCAAAAATGAAAATAAAGTACCGTGTAAATACGAACCTTGAAAGTTTACTTATTGTTTCTTACAAATATTATTAATAACTTGTACTTTATTCTTTATTGTTACAATATATTATGTATTATTATCATAACAATTGTATAGTATAAGGTGTGCTTTTTTATGCTTGAGATTACTCCTTGGACGGATTGCTTGTAAATTGTCGTCTTTGTATTTGTATTCATACATACATACATACGGTACAATGGTACAAATATTTAATTACGTACTTCTACATTGTGCATTCATATTATTTATCAAAAACTCCGGACTATCTTCATGGCTTTCCCGTATTAATTTTTCATAATTCGCAACATGTTGGTATTTCTATTTAGTTGTATGTATTATAGCAGGTTAACTGATTTTTTAAACAATGCGTTTTTTCCAACGCATAACATTGTGTCGCATATTATCACATTTTTTCATTTTCATTATGATTATTGCCACAGAATTGTCTTGTACTTCTCTCTCCTACTTTTACACATGGTGAACTGGCGAGCTGGACATGTTTGGATTCTAAAACAAAAAACCCGCAAATTGTAATCTATATTTCATGTAGTAAATTATTTAAAATTCATAATTCATAATGTTCATAAAACAGGCTTCATATAATATTATAATATTAAAGGAAGTTTTGCTTAATCCTTACATCGTAAGCGTATTCGGGCAAAGTACTTTCACTTGGTTCTCTCTCCAATGTGATTGATCTCATCTTGTTATTGTTTGAGTTTTCAAAACTCTCCACTTTCTCCTTCCCGTACTGCCGCACACACATATTTAAGGGTAAGGAAAGAAAGTCAGAATTTTATGAATTGTATAGATAATGGATACAGTAATAATAATATAATATAGTGAATGGAGCCTTGGGCCGTGGAACGGTTGAAAGGTGTTTGTGCAAGGCAAATATTTGAGGAGAATGAAACGCATCTTTTCTCTGTGTATTTACTCGTTTCAGGTCTTTGCACATCCGTAGATAGTTAGATGTACATACGCGTGACAAATGAGCGTATTGTATACTTACACTCATTTACTACTTTCTTGCGTATTATGTTACAGCATATAAATGTTTGACTTTTGTTTACCTTGTTATCGTAGATGATGGGAAGTGCGATTGTCTTTTGTTTCCTCTTTTGTTTAAAGCGACGGTGAAGGTATTTGAAGAGGAAATAGGAAAGAGTCAAAAGAATCACGAGCAGCGTCAAACTTGTCGTAACAGCGACTATAGCCAGCAAATGCTTCACCGAGTCCAGATCTTCTCGCCTCACATAGTCCAGCATATTCACCGTCTCGTTCTTTCTCGTATATATCGTATCATGGAGGTAATCTGTTCATTTCGTAAAAGATGAAATTCATTAGCTTGGATTGAACAGATAACACTTATTGTGGACATTTTTAGATCCAAATAAGCTTAATATTTTATGGTCTAATTTTTGTGAGTAAAGATTGGAATATTTGGAGTTTACCCTGGCAGGCGGCGACGCATCTCTCATGGTCGTAATTTGATCCGTTTCGATCGCAGGTTAAATGGCAGGGTCGACATAGGTGGTCGATGGGGCTGCAAAAAGTGTGACCTGTCAAAAAATAAAGAAAACATTCAATCCGAACACGTTTTCGTTATAAATCTGAATTTAAAAAATAGACTCTCAAATAACCAAAACTGCAAATTAAATTAGAAAAATTACGAATGAACAGTAACAGAATGGTAGTTGTACATTAAAAAATTAAAAACTACGTGCGTTTATATAGATTTTTTAAGTTTATATTTCAGTTTTTAAAAAAAAAATGTAAGCCCAAGAATTTTCTTATTCACTCAAGATGAAAGAAATCTGCTATAGTCACAGCGCACATGTTACATATTTCATACATACTCCCATGATTCACTGTTCATTTAATTTTTATATTTTCAGTGTTGTATATGAACTAAATAAAAGCTGGATAATCATTGTCATTTATGAATAAATAGTATTTGTGCAAAGAACATTTTTACAAATTCTAAAGTTATGCATGTAAAACGCAATAAGATGAAGACATAAAGACTCACGAGGACATTCGACTTCTCCACATGTGTTTTCAATCCGCAAAGATCCGCGAGCACCAGCTACCACAATTACCAAGAAAACTAGAAGATTTTTCATTTCAAATCTAAACACATTTTGAACTTTTGAAATCGATTTTGATGTCTTCCTTCCCTTCTGTGCAACTTATACTTGAGCACTTGGTAGTGTGGAAACTTTTTTGTAGTAATTTATTATTGTAAAAAAAATTTATTTGAATGGATTCTTATGATTACGGTTTTTATTATTATTGTTATTGTAATTGGTACAATATATTTTTTCTCCGCGTTCAGGAGTGGTAATGAAAAGTGCTTGAAAGCATGACGTCATTCTACTTGCATTGTTCTCATTTTACACCTGCCGACTCCTTCTTCTCTCCATGCATAAGTACACGTGCATATACATATGCAAAAGCAAGTTTGTAGTTTGTACTAGTTGCTAGTTGCTATTGAATTACCTGCCTATGTTAATACTTGTATGTATGTATGTACATTGTGCATACATACATACAGACATGGCTTGAGGGGCTGCCCTGTTGTTGTTTTCTTTCCTTCCTTTGGAGTTTTGTTTAGGGAGCGAAGGACAAAATATATGCCTACATAAATGCATATAAGCACGTAATATATAGAAGGGGTTTCTGTACATAATTCCACGAAATGATTTTGTGCCTCTCTCTCTCTCTCTCCGATATAACAATTCAAATGCATATATCTAATGTACATTCCTCATTGTATCCTGCATACATATGTACAATGTACATAGACATATGGACAGAAGGGCTTTTCATAACTATTGTGGCACCTGCAAAATCTTGTTATTTTTCCAGGTAATTTCCCGAGGTTCGAGTCTTCCGAGGCCCAAAATGCTCGTTAGATTAAATTTTCATTTAAAAAAAATCGTTATTATTGGAGAATTGTGTAGCTTGACAGTCTCTGGTCGATATAAGTTTATACAATATTCCTTCTCAAGTTATCGTCGTGCCTCGTACTCTCGTATACCCACTTCCAGAACCTAGACTCATGTCCTGCCTACTATTATATACAATACATAATACATTCACTCAGCTACACTGCAAACTCACAATATTATGTTTGTAGATATTATGCCATCAACTCTCTAATATTATGAACGACTGGAATCTGTATTTCATATTTGCATGTTTAATATTGTAATAGGGTAACGCAGAATAGCTACTCCAACATAATTTAGACGCTTGTATGTACCACTACAATAATGATGATGGTAATAACGATATACAATATACATTATACATAGACCACATTGAAAAGCTAATAATGCTGTTGGAGATTTTTTTGGTACATGTCATAAGGCCATTATTCGGAATGATCATTAGTTATCAGTAATGAGTATTGGGGATCCTTATCGTCAACCTATGACACACACATGTTCCATGTTATGTATTGTGGGTTTTCCACATACATTCGTTGGTATGTACATGAAAAATACCACGTGAAAGCACAAAATAGAGTTACGGTGTAAGTTAGCAGTCAAACGGAGTGATGTATACAAACTTACATATTATGTATGTATTTATTTGCATTATTTTCTAACAAGGAAATTCGAACATTTCACTTTATAATTTGCAGCCCAACACCAAACTGTACACTTAAGTAGCCCGTGAAAACTCCAATTGAATAGGGATGGATTTTTGTAGTATACTGAATATATTGAATATATAATAACATTTCTGTATGTATTTCTCTGCCCTTTAGTTGCATGTGTGCTCTAATCCTTTTTGTGCTGTTCCTGACAACAAATTGATTTATTGTGCCAAAACTGACTGTAGCATTTCGTACGCTGTCATGTTCTCTCTTCTTAAATTATAAAAGTAGTTTTTCCAACGTCAACTTTCAACTTTCTCTCGCTCTCATACACTCTACCTTCAACCACTGATAATCTACATATGTATGTATGCGTGTCTGTCCATAAATTTATATTCATAATATTGTATTTTATACATTATACAGACAAGTTTTCCAAATCACTTGTCTGTTCCGACTCGGAGAAATTTATCGGGTGGTTTGAGATTTTGGATTTTAGAAACTCTCTCTCTCTCTCTCTCTCTCTACAGTTCACATAATATTATAAATCTGATGTGTAAAACTACTAATGTAGTCATAGCATAAAATTTTGTGGGATTGAATCCGTCGGGGATTTCAATCAGTAATTTGTCATTTCTCATGTCTCGTGGTAACTATAACTATAGCCACATAACATTGATGACTACGAGGTAGATGATAAAAACTATGTACAGACAGTATGTTATTGGACATCTCCGTAATACAGTGATAGTCATCCGAGTCCCAGACATGGAAAGAGTGGACAAGAATTGAGTGATAGTCTTCAAATTCTGTGACGTATGTACGTATGCATCCATATTTTGCATAGGTATATTTGTTGTGCATGCTCGAATTGAGAAAGCTTTTTCCTCAACTGCCACATCGAATTCGGAAGAAAGGAAAAATATTGCTTTGGTTCCACTCTCACCTCCCTCTCACTCAAATGACATGATTTTTGTATAATGGATTAGGATCGCATGATTTGACAAATTGCTTCCACATACATATTACATATGTATGTATTCGCATATGAGCATTCAGCATAGCCTTCAAAAAAATCACACTATGGCAAAATTTTATTCTGAACCTTGTATGTTGTATGCGTACATTTTGTAGCAAACATCTTATCTTAAGTATGTCCAGTAGCAGCTTTCGTGTGGTGTATGTAGTATGTATATATAATATTTATACGTAGATTGTAGATACCTACTTGGGAACTATATCATTGAGGTTAATTGTACTCACACATGACACAAGCAAAAAGTATAAAATATACAGGAAAAAACATTCTCTCGTTTATCCAACACTCTAAACACACACTCAGTTGCTTTTCATATATTATGTACATTGTACATCCATAAATATAGTCTAGAAGGTCTGGAACTTGGAAGCAGCAAATTTGCGAAAGAAAAATAGGCCAAATTGTACGTTGTACTAAAAATGTGTTTGGCACCTACAGCTAAAGTACTCGCAATGGAAATTGTATTTTTCTCCATCTTTTTCTCACCTCAAATCCTTCCTTTGGATTTGGGTGAAAAACGTTGGAGCATAATTTTAGGCATTATTAATGTATGTATCATCATGGACACAGGACCAACTATGATGTTTCTATTTAAATATTAGACAATAAAGGCGTTAATTTAACAAGACATAAAATTAAGTTGCTGAGTCACTTAATATATATGTATATGATGAACATTAAAATTGTATCACAACTAATGCGTAATGAGTGAAAATGAGTCGTTCTATTGTTGCATTTAGTATAATATATTATAACTTACGAAAACTAGTTACAACAGGTAAAATTATGAATGAACAAGAAGGATATTAATAATTAGTTTAGTAATACAAAATTTAAGCGTGCTGAATATAAAATAAATATTTAGGTAAAATTTTCAAGACTAATGAAGGAGGTGAGGATGAATCACCACATCATCAGGGAAAGTGTCGTATACGCGCTCGTGACCTGAATCCCAGCTCAATGAAAGATGAGTTTCACTATTTAGAAATTTTAACTATGTACATGTATGTATAATGAATGTATATGTTCGTGTCTCTTATATAATATTATACTGTTTATTATGTTGTATATGGTACAAATGGCGTAGGTTTCAGCTTTCAGCTGGAGAAGACATTTTATTATGAAAACTTTAGAAATGAATAACAACGAGAGAAGAGGAGAAGACGAAGAAGAAGAAGACGAATACGAGTTGATGAGGCGAAATAAGGATGTGCTGCGGCTGTCTTCCATATATACATACATACATACATACAATACATAGGTACGTGTTATATATTATTGTACTGATGACATTCTGGTGAATCTACCCGCTACCTCACTGTTTAATACATACAACCTACCTTGGAAACTACACACAGAGAAACACAACAAAACTAGTCAAACAATGTGTTTGCTTGAACTCGGAAGAAAAATCTGTGTGATAAGCTCAGAGTGGAACAAAACCTAAAGAAAACAGGCATATGACATAATATGTAGTATCTATGTTATTCATGGGAGAGAGAAAGAGAGAGGAAGAGGAAGCAGCAGAAGGAGAAGCAGAGGAGCGCCAAGACAGTGAATGAATATCTCATGTTCTTTGTGTATAATAAATTGGTCGTAGAGTCGTAGAGTGCTAACTGGTGGATATTCGTGTCCTCAAAGCATTCACATTCACATCTTCACATCTTTTCATTTTCCATCGTGGAATGAACGTACATGTGTGTACATTCGTGAATTGTGAATTGTAAATCCGGACAACCATACATCTAGAATAATATGATATAATGTTGATTCGAGAGAGAGAGACAGAGGGAGGGAGAGAGAGAGATAATAATTGTAGGTACTTACAGGTGAAGAAAACGAGGAGGGAGAGGAGATGATAATCGTAGCGGAGACATAATATGCTTCGTATACGTACAATGTACAAGTCTGTATGTGTGTGTGTAAGTGTGTGTATGTTCACAAAGATGCGGATTTTCCCCGAGACTATATAAATAAATAATGCACACAATCTTCTCTCTGATGAAGAGTGCCTCAGAGTGTATGAGTGTATGAGTATGAGTACGAGTATGAGAAGGAGAGAATGAGGATGAGGATGAGTATGATGAGACGGAGAAAGAGAAAAGGATTCTTCTTCTTCAAGACGAAGACGAGGATGAGGAAAAAACCAAAAGAAGGGTAAAGTAAAGCAGAAAAGAATGGAACAGAATAGATGAGATGAGAGTTTGTAACTAGGAAAATAAAGAAAGAGAATGCGTCGGAATTCCCCAAAGGCTCTAAAAATGATCCCCTCTCATCAGCCGTGCTTTTATCGACTCTCTCTCTCTCTCTCTCTCCTTTTCCCTTTCTTCTTCTTCGCCTTCTTTTTCGTCTCCTACTTCTTTCTTTTTTTTTATCTTCCCTTGACTGTGTCTCTCTTCCTTCTTGTTGTTCAAATGTCTCCTTTTCGTCTTACCTGAGCTCCCCAACTATATTACACAGTGCAAACAGAAAGTGAAAGAGAGAGAGAGAGAGAGAGTGAGAGAAAGTTGAGAATCGAGATCAAGAGAGAGTGACATGGATGAGAAAATGGCAAGAAAATCTTGGACTATCATTGAGTTTCTTGAACGTGTCCCATTATGAGGAGGAGACGAGAATCTCGACGAAGACCCGCTGACAATGATTGAGACGCTTTCTACCTTTTCCGTGTACACATTCACATACATACATAATATATACGTACATAAAATACATACCTAGGTAACTGTATGCATGCATCCATGCATAGTTACGTCCAAGTACTTTCACCTTCTATGTATGTACTTTCCCTTCTTTTCCTTTCTTTCCAACCACCTCGCTCATCCCAACTTTGTATAATATATGAAAATACTAATATTAATGGTGGTAAAGCAGCTGCCTTAGCTGGCGACATTATTACCATGTACAATGTACATACATGTTATTATACGTTATGTATAGACTGTGGACCCAAGACAAGACATAGTATTATGCTATGAGATATATCATGAGTAGTACCTAGATTTCACCTAGTGCATCGTCGTCGTTCTGGTGTAATGTTGACTGGTTGCTTATTCTCGTATGTATGAATGTATTACAGTCATTTGGTGGTGTAAAACCAAGAGGATGATCAAGTATCACAATAATAGAGAAGGGTTTTTCAGATATTTAGTATTCGGATTTCAGCATTGTATTAAGTATAGAAAAAAGGTGACCCGTGTGTGCGTACATTATATGCATGACATTTATCAATGTCTCTAAGATTCCCGACGTCAGTCGTAGATAGAGAGAGAGAGAGGATGAGAGAGGGAAAGAGAGAGAGATAGAGATAGAGGTACATAGAAGGAGAATCCTAGTAGTAAAAGGCGGAGAAAGAAGAAGAAGCGAAAGAAATAAAATTGCCTGTGGCTGACTCTCTCGCTCAGTACACACGATACTTGTTTCTTTCACTCACTGACTCCGTTGTAGTACATGTATTGAATTTAGTATTGCCTCCGCGCGTTATGTATACAAGTAAAAATGACGGAACCAAAGGGGCGGCCGGAGCCAAAGGTAAAAGTATACAAAATATAAAGTAACTCTCCAGTAATTTTATTTTACATTTAGCGTCATTTTTACTTGAAATTTTTTATTTGTATTTTTTAAAATAAAAAATTATGAGGC
>JAQIVE010007416.1:0-10469 GCA_034698285.1 Sminthurinus bimaculatus
TTTATGACATGAGGAAAATTTGATGACGCAAGTAAAGAAAGAACAAACGCTTCCCTTCATTTTGTTTAAGATTATAGGACACAAAAATCGCATCCGTGTACTTAAAAGTGATGACGATGGCAATAAATTTAGTGAGGCCGGATTCGTCTCTCTACTCCTCGTTCAAAATTCGTTCTCTCCTCGAACACACAAAGTAATATTACTATTCAATGTAGTTCCAGTTGATATTATGTACCATGAAATATGTAAACATTTAGTCTCTAATAAATATGAATCCTTGTATCCGTGATGACCTACATATAATATAATATAATCATTCCGGAAGTCGAGGATTGAAAACCACTCTAAAAGGTTTCGGGCTCAAGGCTACACCCACGTCCGCCTCCAATCCGGGCCCTGAATAATCGTCCGTTCCTTGTTCAAAGGAAACCGTAAACTGTTGAAGTATCCCCGTTATAAAAATCAACAAGGTGTCTCTGGCCAAGGACTCGCCGATGCAAGCTCGTTTCCCCGAGGAAAAGGCAAACATTTGTCTGCTCTTCAGCGTCCTTCCGGTTTCTCCCAGCCACCGCTCTGGCTTAAACTCTCCGACGTCGGGCCCCCAAACGTCGGGGTCATGATGAATCCCCCACAAATTGGCAAAAACGAGGGTCCCCTTGGGAATTTGGTAGTCTCCCAGATCCACGTTTTTGAGGACCTTGTGATCCACTCCAAGATGGGTAATGGAGGACAGGCGGAGAAGCTCGTACATTGCCGCGTCCATGTAGGACATCCGGGGTCGGTCACTGAGCGTGGGAACCCGAAAAGGTCCGATAACTCGATCAATTTCCTCGTGCAGCTTCTTTTGCACCAACGGAAAAGTCGCCATGTACAACAGCATCCACTCTATCGTCACTGAGGTTGTGTGCACTAAATAAATGGTAAAATATTTGATGAGCTTTGACAAGATTGATCATTTTGGTAGGACTTTTAAAAACTTTGAAAATTTTTCACCAAAATCTTGTCAAAATTTTATAGGATTTATTACCAAGATTTTTTTCAAAGGGTAAAAAGTTGAAAAGCTTTTTTTTGGATTTTCAACAATTTTTCAAAAACTAAAATACCTCCCGCCGCAAAAAGGTCGCCCACAGACTGAGGGACCGAGTTGTACGATGGATGAAAAACGGAGCCCTCATCCGTCGAATCCTCCACCGCGTCCAAATACGCGTCCACCACACTTTGTGGTTGACCTTTGACCCGATTTAGGTCCCGCTTCTTGATTAAAACCTCCATGCACCCGTAGAGAGCTTTAAAGTTGCGGTTTCGCTCCCGGTACAAGGAGACTCGACCCAAGGTGACCAATTTTGTAAAGGTTTCGATACCCGGAATGAAAATCGATAGTTGATTAATTATGCCACCTAGGTCGTTGAACCTAAATGTATGATGAATAAATTATTTTTGAAATAAACTTTGAAAACACTTAAGTGTTTTCAAAATGCCCCTATTTTTTAAATTTTACCACCATTTTCAAGCCTTTCTTTTCATACCTATCAACAATGCTGGCAACTTGCTCAACTTCCGCGGCACTTGGCTCGTCCGTCAAAAGAATTCTCAAGAGGGGGATGATCACGTAAACATTAGCAATATGGTGACTTTCGATGGCCCTTCCACCCCTACCCTCCCTTTTGATTTTGTTTAGAAACTGACCCAGGGCGTCCTGGATGTGACCCTCCATTAATTTCCTGCCGAATCCAAAGTCCTTGAGCGTAGTCAATGCGAAATGTCGCAGTTCTATTTGACGGACCCCCTCACTGAAAATATTTCCTGTTGAAAGCATTTTTGTATTTAACATTTACATTTAAATTTAATTTTTTTTGTCGTCGGTATTTTTTAATGGTTAATAAATAGTGAGCATTTTCAAATTTAAATAACCTTTTCTGTCTTCCCGGGCTATAATGGCATCAAAATGGGCTCTGCCAGCCAGTTCCGCCATGTTAAATGCTTGTTTCACCACTTTTGCGTCACAGAGAAACACCGTCCTAATATTACATAATATATGCAAAGATCATCGAAAGTGGACATTTGTTAAAGTAAAAAAGTAAAGTTGACCGTTTTTTGAAGCGGAAAATTATATGTACGGAAAGCTCCCCATTCGACAGTAGATAATTGGTCCATATTTTTTCTTCCAGTCCATCAGCGTTTCGAACGGTCTGGTCCCAAGAGATACTAAATGACCCAGTATCGGGAGTCCCCAAGGTCCTTTAAATTTTAGCAAAAATTTAATTGTATTTTGTGAAAGCCAGGAGAATTCGGCAACAAGAAATATTTTAGATCTAATATTTTACTTTCATTCCATACATTATGCAAATCCGTTTAAAATTAAAGCGCAAGCTGTAAGACTTTATCGGCCGCTTTTAATTTGGTACCCCGGGCATGCATAAAAACAAATGGAAATCGGAGTATGTAGGATTAAAAAAAAGACCTGGGGGCAAGTTTTTGTGCCGATTCCAAAAATAGGTGAAGGTCAGCGTAGCAAACGCGACAAAAACAGGAAGGATTAAAATTAAAGAGACGCTCATTTCACTTATTTTGGCAACTAGCAGTATGAGGTCAAACGAAATATCTAGATTTGTCAAACAACTCTAAAAACAGTTAAAGAAACTTGTACACTTTTATTTTGAACACTTCATTCATCTGCAAGTTAGAAACTTTTTTTTCCCTATGACATGCCATTGACGTCACGTCACAAGTCATAAATGTTCCAACTTCCAACGGATGCTACTAATTATTATGCAAATAGCGAATAAATACACACAAGTGCATTTTTAGCCGGATTGTGAATAACGTTCAAATTTGGCCAAAACGTAGTTATTTACAGTCAAATTTAAGTAAACACACCGCAATTTAGAGTGTGAGACCCACACTGTGAACAAATTTGGAAAATTGCATAAAAATGAAGACTACAAACTCAAATGGATTGACCAATACAGGGAAGACAGGCATAATTCATCGGCGTGTGTCGTAAATAAGAAACAAGTACGATGACTAAATATTTGAAGGTTTTAAAAAAAAATAGATTGAAGATTTAAAAAACTTGATGACATGTTGCATGCTGCAAGCTTGTTGTGTTGTGGACAACACAATAAACAAATGTTTATCTATGTATTTGCTATTACAAATTATTGACCACGGAACACATTTGACATCAATACATTATTTTTTGGCAATACGCAGTTTTTAATAGAATAAAATATTAACTTTAGTCACAAAATAAGCACAAACCACAAACTTTCGGAAAACGACTGTTTCCTTCTTCAGGTCAAAATGTCAAATTTGACATCAACAGATTGTGAATCGTGGCATTTTATCAACCGAATTTCAGGATCAATTACATTTACATTTAATAATTTTATACTATAGGTAAGTATGTAATTAATTTTTTTTTCATTACTTGTTACTTATTTTAGTATCCACATGATATGTATTATGTATGTAAAAGCTAGTACTGACTTTCATCTTCGAGTATTTAATTTCTTCGTTGTATACACATACAGTTTAGTTCCACCGATATTATGTACTAATATTATGTAATTTTTGAGTTGTCTTTTTTCAGAACGAACATTAAATTGTTTTTATACATCTTGGCACATACATTTCATTAATTAGTGTCCCTTAATTCTACAAATTTTGGAATGCATAATGCATATAAATGCTAGTATTATTAGGGTACAAAATAAAGAGGTTCCACATAGCTATATTCTCGTCTTTTATGTTTAGCTTTTGAGTAACCTGTCTTTAAATGCCAGTTAGGCACGTAGGAAATTTAAGGCTTACGATTTAAAGCTCTCGATACACTTTTTCATAACATTTTCATAAAAAAAACCTCTTTTACATTATATTATTATGTAGGATATAGGTACTTACAATAGGTACAAACAAGGTAATCGAGTACAAGTTTTCTGTAAATGGTAATGACTAATGACAACTAGCATAAAAATACTTTTGAGTGTTGCATACATTCATAATATATTATGTACTATATGCATAGTTTCTTTTCTTATCCTTCTATATTCTTCTGTTTTGTACAAAGGTACTTTTACTTTGTGTGCAATATTATATACTGGATCTTATAAGATCGAAAACGAAAGATAGAAAGTGAAAGAAAAATTGAGACGTACAATTTCATAAGTTCCTTTGGTATTACAAACCTAGATAATTTTGTGTTGATCAGTATTAAATTCGTTTGAAATTTCCATATTCCATAAAACAAACTTTCGATGCAATTTCCTCACAGCTGAATATCGACACAACCTAAAAACTTTGTTCACGAGAAAAATATAAAATTCCAATACGCAGAATTTGTTCCCACTACCATTAAATTTCCAGGCCAATAAAATCCTACGAATTTTTGGCCTTAACATTGATTTTCACATGACATTATTGCAATCATTAACGAATTTCGATATTTTATGTGAGTAACATGCACGTTTACCGCGGCACAATGAATAACAGCCAAAATGAAAAAATGTTATGTTTTAGTCCAAGTGGTAATCTGCCGATAGCTATTACATTACAAGGCAGTAAGTTGGCTTTGAAAAACTAATCTTTTACATAATTTCATAATATATTGACACATTAATTCACATTTTTTGCGGCTTCCTCTCCATCGGTCCATGGCAACCTTCTTCAGAGTCTTCAACTATATGTACTTGTTACCTATATAGAAAGCTGGACACCGCATTCATTAATCGTGAAGCCCAATTCCAAATCCCACCCTGCAAAGCAATCAAATGGTGGATCGTTAAAAATTTAAAGAGCAACATTAAACCTCCTACCGGTATAAAACCAAATTACAAAACTTTCCTTGGGATTCAAACTTTTTGTTGGATTTTGGAAATTCAAAATGGCTTGGTTTCTATCCCCGATAATATTTTGATACAATTTATTCCAAATAATCTTACAATTATGTGCCAGAATTGAAAATTAAGAATCGGCAATCATTTGTAATTTTTATCAAAATCTCCAAAACAGTCGGGGTGCTCCTCATACATACACATATAAGTTGCGGAATTAAGATTTAAAACAATATTCTGCACTAGGCATGACATAATTGATAATATGTATGTGTATTGTACATTTCCGACTGTTTTTATCAAAAATTGAGTCAAAACAAAGTACCTGTGCCGCCCTTTGCTGTTCATCGATAGCTCTTTGGATTTCCGACCAAACAAATTCATACCGTTCTACGTCTGTGCTAGTGCTGTTGCTCTTCACACATACTTTAATGATTTTGTTTCTATATACACAAACAAACAAAAATATTTTGAAATTCGGTCATTGAAGATATTATGCAAACGGTATAAAATTTTTGTTAATGAAAAGCAAAGGCCACATTTTCCTAAAAAAACTTCTTTAAATGGTTCTGAAAGATTTGTGTGCTTACATTATCGGAGGGCGGGTTGGCAGTATGACATCTCCTCGTAAACGTGCATCTCTTACACCGTTCTGTTCAGGAAAAAGAACAGAAAGTATCTTCCCAAATCCTTGCAAGTCAGACTGTAAAATGAAAAAAAATGAACCTCGTTTTTGCGGCAGCATAAATTCGACAGATTGTTCATGTTCTATGCATGCAATATGCATAGAACATGAACCTTACATTTCATACTCATTTCGAACACGTTCTAAAGCGGGTTTCTGCCGCCGTTGGTTGTCTATCTTTTATCAAACGATTTTTAAACTTATGTACTTTTAAAGTTTTACTTCATTCTTTTGTTTCGTCTATAATTGACTATGGTCTCATTATTTGGGGTCAAATTTCTGATACCAATATAAAACTTCTACAATCTAAAGTAAATTCACTTTTAGGCTCTTACTTTTACCCTAATCTGTGTAACAAATTTCGCAGAATCAACAAAATCGCCCATCGACAGCAAAATAGAGCCCTACCTACAGTTAATATTGACTACCAAGAACTTTATGAAACCTGTAATTTACTCTCAATTTCTGAACGACTACAATATTTTTATGCAATTTTCGCCTTTAAAGCCCAACGTTTCCCCTGGGTTCCCGACATTGTAAATAAATTCGTTCGGGCAAACTCATCTCGTACCCAAAAACTTCTGGTTCCATCACACAATTCGAAGTTTTTTGAAAAGTCGCCGTTTTACCAATCTGTTATAACGTGGAATAAACTCAAGCCCCATGTTAAGAGCTTGGACCTCTCGCTTCCACGCTTCATCAAAGGTATAAATCAAATTCTATTGCAAAACCGGCTGGCCGAGTTTTCATCGATCTAGACTGTATTTCTGTTATTTTCTTTTATCCTATTTTAGGGTAAGCCCATTGTCAGACCTCATAATTTGTTTTCTCTACAAAATTTTTAAAGTGGTATTTTCTCCTTTGAGTGTACGTGGGGTAACGCCAGTTTATTGTTTACTGTACCCAATCAATGCACTATAAATAAAGATGAATGATGAATGATGAATTCCCCAATTACAATAAAATTCAAACAAAATTAGCTGAGAAAGTTCATTGGCTTACATAATCTGTAAAGTGTTCAATCGCCCCGAAATCCCCAAGTTTGACAGTAAGATCGGTAGCAACCATCACGTTCTTAATGTGTAAGTCCTTATGCGTCATCTGTAAACACATTGTAGTAGATTGTATATATACAAACTTAAAATAATATAATTGTTTACTAAGATGTGTTTCCAAGGGTGAAGTTCATAATTTCAGCTTACGCCCAACTTTCGTAAATACATTACTCCTGTCAACATTTCTTGTGACCATCTGAGACACAGAGCATCTATTTCCGGGGTGTAGGTTCCGTAATTCCGACGATAATGATCCGAATTTAGGTAGTGCAACAAGTCCCTATGTTCGCAAAATTCCAGAACAAGTCGTTTGCAGGGCCGACCATGACCTATAGAAACGTAAATATGGATACAGATAGTGACCAATTGTTCACTAAAAAACTATATCAGGTACTTTTTGGACTTTGTTAAACAGGCGTGTTGCTTGTATTTATCTGATCATTGGATTAACTATCTTGTAAATTGGTACTAAAGCACTTACTGTTTTGTTCCATGTAATAGCCCAGGGAGGACAAAATATTGTTGCAACCACCGTCTTTCATCTTCTGTTGGTCTAGAGTGCGGAAGATTTCAACTTCTGTACCCAATGTTCCCTCCTTTCCTTCTATTGAAAGCTTTACGACAACCCGGGTTTCCATATTGTTAGCTAAGCGTGCAAGTCGCACCACGCCATTCTTGCCTTGGCCGAGTTCACTGTCCTCGCCCGTTTCTTGAAACGTAAATAACAAGCGAAAATCTTTTACACTATTAGCAAACTTTTACGAATTCAACAGAGGTTTTAAAATGCCTATGAAGTCCATCTTTCAGATTTTGAAAGAACGAAAAAATTGTGCATAAAATTGCTCCATTATTTGCAGAATTTAATATAGACAAATGTCAAATAGTCGAAATGTGAGCCGCGTTAAAAATGCAGCTTTGTGTTTCTTTGAACTTACCAAGAATTACATCCTCTCGATTAAGTAAAAACGAATCCACAAGGCTAACACTGCCTTGATTTTCAACTTCCTGTTCATCCTCAACTGCATTTTCAACTTGATTTTCATCCTCGACTTGATTTTCAGTTTTTCTTTCGCCTTCTTGATTTTGGCATGGAACATCTTTATTTTGCGCTTCTTCTAAAACCTTTTGACTTTCACTGCGGTCGTCACATTGTTCAAGGTCAAGCTCTGCACTTTCATATTGGTTAATGGCTTCTGGGCTTTGAATTTGATTTGTGACTCCTACATTTTCAATTTGGTATACAGATGGCAAATTTACACTTTGACCCGCAATGTCTTCTCTAATTTCAACTTGATCCTCTTGGTTTTCTTGATTTAAAATGGGATTTCTTGCAGCGCGTTTCTTTCGAATGATCAAAATAATTCCCACGATGACAATTATGACCACAACTGCTGAAACGGGGATAAGCCACAAGAAAGAATTTTCGGATGGTGTCTCGTCTGCAAAACGCTGCTGAGTATTGTTCTTTGTCGCGTTTTTAAGACATGTGTTAAGTTAAAAAAAGTAAATAAAAGAAAGTATAATGATATAACAAGCTTCAACAAGAAGTGAAATTAATTTAGTTCCCATTGGATGCATAGGTTACCTGGTTGAATAAGCGTGGACAGGAAGGTTGAGTTTTGAGTTTTTCTGCTATAGGCTTCACATGTTAGCTCTCCCATGCTTTCTTCGTGTTCAATTGTAAACGTCGCAACAAAATAACCCTTCAAGAAATCTATAGTATAGAGCTTTCTTGCTGTAAAACGAAATTATAACAATAATTAATGAACGTTGAATTAATATTGAACTTTCAATTAAATTATACGATTGAAATTGAAGGCATGCCCGGAGAAAAAAAATAATGGCGCTCGTAAGTACACGCTGAAAAGGGTCACGCTTAATTTGCAGGTCATAGAGAGGGGTACTTGAGACCATCATCCACAACATCTGCGTAGTGTGTAGTCACGAAGCTCAAAAAAATTTCACTCACGTGACAATATGCCTTGCTCATCCCTACATATAAGTTTTGTATGAGTGTCAAAAAAGATAAAAGTTCATTTAAAAGCCTTACCAGATATACTAGATCCGTTTTTGAACTTTATATTCATTTCTAAATAGGCCCAATAGTCCTTCAAGGGTACACTACATTCAAATGAAATGTTGTTTCCGCTTGAAGCAAGTTGATTTAAGCTCATTTCTTTCGGTGGCACCTCATCATTAAACCCTGAAAAAATATGTCAAAAAAACTTTAAACCATAATTGCATTAATTTTATTCGCTTAAAAAAAAGTTTTTTCAAATTTATGGTAGTCAGTTTTTGGTGACTGAAATTTTTTTTCCACGGTGTTTTTAAAGTGGGTTGCTGTGACGATTTGCAAATATTTTTTAAAAGAACGACACCGGTGCCACGTAAAAATATTGCACACTTACCGACTTCGTTGCTTGCTGTTCGATAAAAGTCTCTCTGTGCTTTTTCTCCAGATGCATGGCACAGTAAACGACCTTCTTCCAAAGCCAGATGAACGACTACGCCGTTGCAGTTTGGACACTCACTTAATTCTGACTGGTATAGTGACAAAGCCTGAACACAAGAAAATGATTTAATGTCATTTTTTACCTCGTGATTGCCTTTAGATCAAATTCAAAAGTCTAAAATTGATAATAAGCCTTAAATTTCAATGCAGTAAGTGCATCAGCAATACTAAAATAGGAATAATATAGAAAAAAAATTTATAAGTTGAAATTTTACGCAAAAATATTTTCTTAGCAGCTGAGAAAATATTTTTGGGTAATATGAAGATTCAATTGTTGAAACTTGATTTGGAAAAAAATCTGAAATATATGTAATATGTATGTACTCACATGCTCAAAATGTGACTGCCTTTTGTCACAGACGTGGGGGCCCTCGCAGGAAAAGCTGCCCATGGCTATGTCGGCGGCCTTTTGCGTTTTGCATTCAAAGGCTCGGGATGTCGAATTATACACAATCCACGGTTTGTTATTCACAGCAATAGCTAATAAACAGGTAAAAAATGTACAAAATTCAATAAATTGACTCTAAAGTGCAGACATACTATACATAAGTAATAATAGATATATATATATACATAGCAGATATATATACATAGCAGAACAAAAGCGGCAAAAACATGACAAACCTGTCTGCCTAGAAAAGATGGCTCGACCGACATTTTCGTCTTCTCGGCATTTGTACTCATACATTGTCTCCTCCCCTAAAAGTCCGTCGTCCACCGTGAATCCGAATTCGGGGTCATAAGTGTACTTGACATGGCCGTGCCGAAGATTAGCCTTAATAAACAAAAAACAAATTACTAACGCCGTGCGTTATTAAGTAGGGAGCGAAGCTCAGTGCAAGTCCATCCGTCCGCGTTCACCAACATTACAAGTAAAAACCAGGGACATTTTGGTGAAAACTTAACAATTTCATAGATTTCGGCCGAAAATTTTAGAAGTTTTAGTTTTTAGCCGCCAACTGTCAATTTTGTGGATTTTGGCCAAAAATTGTCAATTTAATGGGGTTTGACTGAAAAATGTTGCCTTAACCGAACTTGATCATTTTCGGCCATAAGCATGGCCCCGGCCCAACTTGATCATTTTCGGCAATGGAGCACGGTCTCTGCCCAACATGGTTAACAATGGTCAACAATACGAACAATTATCGAGTTTATTGATTTTTGTCGAAAATTATCGATTTTATTGATTTTAGTCGAAAATTATCGATTTTACTGCATTTGGTCGAAAATTATCGATTTTATTGATTTTGGTCGAAAATTATCGATTTTATTGCATTTGGTCGAAAATTATTGATTTTATTGATTTTTGTCGAAAATTATCGATTTTATTGATTTTGGTCGAAAATTATCGATTTTATTGCATTTGGTCGAAAATTATTGATTTT
>JAQIVE010007417.1:0-10469 GCA_034698285.1 Sminthurinus bimaculatus
TAAATATCATGTACGTAATGGGAGCTTAGCCAGGTCTGGATCGGGTCTGGCCCGGATCTGGTTCGGATCGGGAAAGGGTCTGGCTAGCCATTGCGGTTCCGTGACAGCTCCGGCGGACAAAAACGCTAATGCAACCAGACTTGGAAGCCAAAGCCGTTCCAGCTCTGGCCCAGACCAAGTGTTCTACTAGGGTTGTCTCTCATTTGGCGTTTTCTGCCCGCAATTTCTTAGACTACAAGATACATAATATCAGCCAATTTCGCTGATGAATTTGCTTTGCCTTTATTTTTTTATTGCAAAAAGACACCGAAAAAAGTTGCCTATTATTTCAAAAAATGCTTTTAACATCAATAATCAATATCTTTCATCATAAATATAATTCCTTCGTTTTGATTTCAATTTATTTCAGATTTTCTAAGCTCATTTAAAAATTTAGGTCCATTATTTGCCGATTTTGTACGAATTATCTGTACAAGTCAAAAAATGCTGTCGGAAAAAGTAATCCAGAAGTTCGAGCAATTTGTGAATGTTGCTCACGTCGGTGGTCACCTTCCTTTGTATTGGGACAAAAAAGCAAATTGTTTTTCCAAATCAAAGTCCACGTTTTTCGTACGGCTCCGGTACTTTGATATTCTGCATTGTGCAACCTTAATCGTTTTTCAACTGTATGGGCTAAGTCAACGGTACATTAGACAGGACTTTGAACCAAAGGGAGAGATTGCCATGAATTTGATCGCCTTGTCTGCAACGGTGTCCTTCTTTTTTGTCAAACTAGACCTTGCTCTTAATACGCAAAATATGGTCACATATTTGAACAAGCTGCTAAAGGTCAACGTTTTCTTGACAAGTAAGTATTTTTTCTAATTTAAAAAAAGGCTTTTATATTTGTAAAGCTTAAGTGTCTTGTTGTTGTTTCTGTAGATCATCTATCTAATCGAGAGAAAAATAACGAGAAAAAAGACAAGATGGGCGCATATTTAAGTTTGATCTTTCCATGGATGGTCTCGAATGTGTCGGCGTTCACATGTCTCTTCGCTATTCGACCGAATGACGAACAGTATCTTTATTCCCAGGTTCCGATCAAAAACAAATTCAGTCTCCTATTTTTTACAATTCTTGAAGGGCATAGACTTTGGGGAAATTTCTGTCTGCAAACCTTCTACTGGCTGTTTCATTTCATCGTGTTTACTCGAAGCATAAACTCATGGATGCAAATTATCAGGTACCAAAACTAAATATTATTGCTTTGTTTCGAGACACTTTTCAAACAGTTTTAAAAGGCATCACCATTTTATCCACAACTTTTTTTAGTTTTAGAAAAGGACAGCCGTCGGATTTGGCCGCAAGTCTGCAGCATCTCCGGGCATTTGAAATTTTGGGGATAATCCATCGCTTGTCAACCTCCTGCTTGTCAAAGGTCGCTTGGCCATCTTTACTGTTGCCGACTCTACCTGCTCATATTCTTGTGATTTATACGTCAGTTAAATATCATGACCAGTTAGTTGTTCTAGGGAAAATTATGTTTTCGTCGTGGTCCATCTTGCTCTTTTTAATTGACATGGGCGTCTACTATTTCCCCGGTAAACTCATCGATAAATCCAAATACTGCATATTATCCTTTCAATACCCTCTTCAGTATTTAACAAGAGAGGACAGAAAATATGTCAAGAGGCGGGTGAGGTCACTCCGGTATTTTGCAGTGTCCATTGGTGACGCTTTTCTCATAGAGAAACACGCATTCTTGATAATTTTCAACATTGTTTGTAGTACGACTATTAACTGTCTCCTTGTGTTTTAATTCATTAGTGACGGTAAACGGTAACGATTAAGGATATTCTACATTGGCAAAAAAAGTAAAGATAACTACAGAAGCTCTTTGAATAATGCCCCCGTTTATTGTCTCTTGTTATTTATTGCTCATAAAATATCTTACCTATGCATAAAACCATCGAAAAGTTCTCGCTTCCGCCTTCCGTCTCCCTGTGTAAGTATTTACTGCCGTCGGTAATTTCACGACCGGCCCAACGTATCTCATTTGGCACTTTATTTCAGAACATTCTTAGACTAGAAGATAGCCAACTTTTTTTGTTGAATTATTTTGTTTCAATTACAAAAAAACGACTGGAAAACGTTCTCTGTATTATTTTTCAATGTAAGATTTTTGGCATAACCAATCGTAAGAAAGTATCGATACAACATCGCTTATTCAGTCGTTTCTTTGCCCTCTCAGTTCATTTTTTTAAATTTGGGCCCAGTTTTAGTCAATTTTTTGCAAATTTTGCATGATTGAAATGTTGTCTAAAAAAATTATTCAGAAACTGAAACAATTTGTGAATATTTCTCACAGCCTCAGTTCACTTCCTTTTTATTGGGATAAAAAAGCCAATGCTTTTTCTAAATCAAAGTCCCCAGTTCTCATTTTCTTCTGGTACTTTGACATCCTGCATAATTCAACCATAATTATTTTCAACTCTATGGGTTCGGCCAGCGGTACATAAGGAAGGATTTTGAACAAAAAGGAAACATTGCCACGAATTTGACCGCCTTTGTTGCAACACTGTCGTTCTACATTGTCAAACTGGATCTTGCGTTGCACACGCAAAATATGATCAAGTATTTGAATGAGCTGTTGAATGCCGACGTTTTCTTGAAAAGTAAGTGTCTTTTCTGCTTTTCCAAAATCAAAAATGGTTTTTTCGTAAAACTTTAACGTCTAAGTTTTTAAGTTGTGTACTCTTAACTTTAAGGTCTTTTTTAAACTTCAGATCATCTACCTAAAATTGACAAAAATATGAAGAAGAGTGACAAACTTGACGGCTATTTAAAAATGGTTTTTCCATGGATGGCGTCGAATGTCTGCAGCATCACGTGTCTTTTTGTCATTCACCCAAATGCCGAACAGTATCTTTATTCTGGTGTTCCGTTCCAAAACGGATTCAGTCTCATACTTTTTACGATTCTTGGGTTACATAAAAACGTGGGAAATTACTGCATTATGATCTTCTACTGGTTGTTCCATTTCATCGTGTTTACTCGAAACATGAGTTCGTGGATGCAGATCATTAGGTACCAAAAATATTTCCTTAAGCATAGTTTCCGGTCACAACATTTATAAAAATGGCAAAATTACTTAATTACAGCTTTAGACAAGGACAGCCGTCCGATTTCCTCACAAGTCTACAGCATCTCCGGTCCTTTGAAATTTTGGGCATCATCCACCGGCTGTCAACCTCCTGCTTGTCAAAGGTTGCATGGCCATCTTTCCTGCTGTGCAGTCTACCCGCTCATGTTCTTATTATATACACGACCGTCAAATACCACAATCAGATAGGGCGTTTAAATCAAACCATGTTTTCCGTCTGTCATGTTCGTATTAATTGATATGGCCGTCTACTACTTCCCTGGAAAACTTATTGAAAACTCCAAGAATTGTATATTTTCCTTCAAGTACGCTCTTCCGTATCTAAAGGGGGAAGACAGAAAATATGTGAAAAAACGGGTGAGATCACTCCGGTGTTTAGCAGTGTCCATTGGTAACGCTTTTCTCATAGAGAAACACGCATTCCTAATTATATTTAACATTGTTTGCAGTACGACGATAAACTGCCTTTTAGTCTTTTAATTTGTTATAGATATTTAGAACGAAAATCATGGTTTTGCAGGGAAATAAATAGTAAATCCATTTGGCATTTTCTTTACAAATACCTGATCATGACAATGACCTTAAAAAAATAAAGTTTTTCTACATACATGGATAAGCACGACCAGCATCAGCACCCAAACCATCGGTCGTTGTCGAGATTCGAGCATGTCAAAGCGTTTCGCCGCAAGCAAAAAATATTGTATTGGTATGTACATTTAAATACGCGCATCGGCAAAAAAAATCATCGTAGATGGATTTTTTGTGGGAGTATGTACAAGAATTCATCAGTTATGCACACAAAAACAATTTTCTGTTCATTTTTGTGCATGATGGACAAAAAGTATGACTAGTATTCAGTTAATTTCAGAAACAACCACGCAATTTGCTTTTATTTTAGACACACGTGACGTTATTACATGGATTAAAGGCATTGACGGAAATGAAACTCCAATTTCTGTACCGGACATTACATGTTGACAATTGGAAAAAACTGCTCAAGTTTGATGTGGATTTTTGGTTTTTGGTGCGTCCCGAAATTAAAGAATTCCCAAACAAAAAAAATGTAACCAATTTAACTGAAGCTTTTTGCAGAAAATTTGCCCGGTATCCGGCCAAAATTTTCAGAGTTTTGTTACAAGAATTTCCTGTTATTTCAAAGAATTCTTCTGATTTCGGCGGAGTTCGGTTACTTTTTGGCCGGTTATTTTTTGGTCTAACGAATTCCCAACAGAATTCGACGGGAAATTTTTGTTCCATATAATTTTAAGCAAACTTCAGCTTATGTTGGGGGGAATGATTCATCAATTGAAGAAAATCTATATTTTAAACCCAAACTTGCGACAATTTCATAAATTTTGGTACGATATTATACCGAGAAGGAACCAAAATTTTTTGAAAATTCTGTCATGTTTTCTTCTAATGGATGCTACCAGGAAAATATTTTATTGTAGATCACCCGCACTATGTACATCCGTAATATTTCATGTGTATGTATTACCTAGCATTTTGTATCCTGTTCTTGTTGGAGAGCGGAAATTGAAGAGCGTTTTAGACCAAATTGAAGTTTCCGATAATACCGGACTCAAATTTCTCTCAACTTTAGCCCATCATTATTGTTGTACTTACATTTCAACAAATTTTGAATTTTTTAAACCTTGTTGCTCACTGCTCGCTGCTCACTCATTTTATGCAAAATGCTATCAAACGGTTGCCCTTACTGTACCTCAATGTAAAGGCAAGCAGCTCAGTGAAACTACAGGTCAAAAAAATGGATCGCTTTTGGATAAGGTTAAAAAAGTTGAGATACCCTACACTGGTGACTGATAAAATAAGTCGACTTAAAATTCGACAAAAAATTGTAAAAATATTGAATTTTCTAAAAAGTTGGCATTTTCGGCCATGTCCAGGTCAAATAGGCTTGAAAACTAAAAAAGTTAAAATTTTCAACTCCAAAAATATTACTTGGGTTGTTCCAAAACATCAGGAAAGTTTTCCCGAAGAACCTCAAAATTGGACTCAATTGACTCTGGCCAACCTAAAGTATAACTTGTGGGCGTTTAAACTGTTGACCTGGCTCAAAATCCTGCCCACTCAGCTCGACCTTCAAACAGGACTTATGAAAAAAGATGGGAGAGCTAGAACTTTTAAAAGAATTTTAAACGAATTCTGGTTCTATTTAGGGATCTTTCGAATAATCTGTTGGGTAATACCTTTCATTTATTACACAGTTTTAGAGCTTTCCGATAATTCAGATTTTCAGAGTAATTCTTCCGAAAATCTGGAAATCCATCGAACGATCTCAAGCTTGTATTATGGAGGTGTGTCAACGTGTCTACAATACTGTCATCGGGATCTTAGACGTCATTTCGCTACAGTCACAACAATGCTTAATGGATTGTTTCAAAGTCTCAGCACGACCGATCATCACTTAAACATACCTCATGAAAATAAACACCAGGGTCAAGGTCAAAGGTCAGCGGTAAAAATAGTAAAATCCTTCCTACTACCTCTGAAAAGGAGACCCCTCCAAGTGAACATAATTATCTACCTGCCCTTCCTCTTCTGTCTTTTGCTACTCGGCTGTCTTGGGTTCATGATCGTGGATCCGAAAATGCCCATTTTGCTGACCTCGCATTTGGTCAATTACCAAAATACAGGTGGTCATGGTACAGAGAGGTCACCATGGTTCTACCTCCTTTGGTATTGTACCTTGGCTATTCTTGACATTTTGTCAGATTTCTACTTTGCTGCTTTGGCCTACTACGCGGCTTTTCTAATGCTTTTTTTCTTCATCCAGACAAGGGAGCGAATTAAAGTCATCATAAAAATCAGGTAAAAAGTTTTTCAAAAAAATTATAAGTGAAGTGGAATTTTCGGTAAAATCTTGGTAAAAATATAAATAACTATTAAAAAATTATCCAAATAGATCGTCGGCTGGACTTGAAGAAGCCCGCCGAAGCCTCCTGCACATTAAGCTTCACGTGGCCTTTTTCAATCTGACCTTTCCAACCTGCATCTACCTGACGAGGCTGGTTTCCATCTCGACGGCGGTGGTCGGTGGCTTTGGGTTCCTCAGGCTGGTGTGGTCGAATTTTGCCTTTGCGATGGTCTACTTTATCTTCTTTTTGGAGGCAAATGTCTTGTACTTTGTCCTCTTTGACAAGGTCAGCCATATCACGGAGGAGGTCATTGAGCTCAAGAATGAAATTCTGAGGATGACCTACAAAAATGACTGGGTCACGTGTAGGAGGAAGGAATTCAAAAAAAGCTGCGTGGCGGTTCCGCAGTTGGGGATTCAAGCCGGGGCATTTTACCAGATTGAGCGGGAGTCGACATTAATTTTTGGGGATTTTGTGCTCAATCAAATCGTCAGTCTTTTGCTGACTTTGTAAAAACAATTGGAGAAAAAATAAATAAACGTCTATTTTTTAATGTACAGGAAGTCGGCAAGTCGAAATAACGATGAGGAAGTAGACGGCACAAAAAAATGATTCATTACTGAGAAAATACGAGTGATGACGGCAACTAATGGAAATGGCGGACAATTAAGTAATTTTATGTGACTAAATTCCCGCGGTGTATCCGTAAACGTAATTATTGTACCGTTTAGTGCAACTCATTATTCATAACACGAAATAAGAAAATTTTTGGTACGCATCATCCGCTTGTAATTTTATTCTCATTGCATTGGCTTGAATGTCCATATTCGTGCAACTTGAAACCTTTTCAGGTTTCCGCATATTCAAAACACCCAATTAAAATGCTAACCAAAAAAGTTCTGACAAAGTTCCAAAAATTCATCAACTTTACCCACGGCTTTGGCCACCTTCCGTTTTATTGGGATTCAAGACAAAATCGGTTTTGCCCTTCAAAATCCAAATGTCGGCTATTTTTTTGGTATTTTGATATAATTTATTGTACAACGACTTTACTTTCTCTGATTTTTGGAAACATTCTACGATTTCGAAAGGACGATTTTGACAAAAAAGGAGACATTGCGATCAATTTAAGCAACTTGCTGTCCGACTTGTATTTGACGCTAATCAAAGTCGACCTTACATTTAATATGGAGAAAATGCTCAAGTATTTGAATGAACTGCTGAATGTCAACATCTTCTTGACAGGTGAGAAACGTTTCTGTCTTGGTTTCTATAATAAATACATAATAAACAACAGTTAATATACAGATCCCCATTGTAACACCTCTTCTTTGTTGTATAGGGTTAATACACACAAAGGGTAAATTCAAGAAAACTGACAAGATGAGCACCTGTTTAAATTTCTTCTATCCATGGTTAGCTTGGAACCTATTCATCATGACGTGCTTTTTCTTGCTTCGACAAGAAAACGACCAGTATCTGTATTTTTATTTTCCGGTCAAAAACAAATTGTCCCTTGCATTTTTCACCGCTATTGAGACAAACAAAGCAATGGGAATGTTCTGCTTCATGATTTTCCACTGGTTGTTTCATTTCATCATTTTTACCCAGTACATTAACTCATGGATGAAAATAATAAGGTAAAAAGCATTTTGATACTTGATGCCCATCTTCAAGCACAATAAACTCATTTACTCATTTATTCTAGTTTTAGAAAAGGACAGCAGTCTGATTTTTCGGCAAGTCTCCGGCATCTTCGGGCCTTTGAAAAGCTTGCAAGTCTTCATCGCCTCTCCACTTCCTGCTTGTCAAAAGTTGTTTGGCCGGATTTCGTTTTAATCGTTATCATTCAACACGTTCTTCTTATACACATGTCCGTTAAATACCACAGTGAACTAGATGTCCTTGGAAATATTATTTTTCCCTCATGGGCCGTATTGTTCGTATTTATCAACATGGCGGTGTTTTACTTTCCCGGTAAACTCATCGAAAACTCCAAGAACTGCTTAATTTCCTTTCAGTATCCGCTTCCATACTTGACCGCAGAGGAACGAAAATACGTCAAGAGGCGGGTGAGGTCACGTCGGTCTCTTGCCGTGTCCATTGGTGACGTTTTTCTCGTAGAGAAGCACGCTTTCCTAATTATTTTCAACATTGTTTGTAATGGGGCGATTAACTCTCTCTTGGTTTTTTAAGGCAATTTTAGTAGATCGTTGAAAGAGTATTAGAAAAAAATAAAATGTGTGTACATTTTTATGCATACGAAAGTCGGGCATTTGAAATGACGATAAGGAAATGGACAAAAATATTAAGTGCCTCATTACTGCAAAACGGCGACTTAATGAATGTGCCTCATATGGTAATGACAGACAATTAGGTAATTTTAGGTCTTGAGAACCTGCAGTATGTATATCCGTAAACTTAATTGCATTTATTAGTAAAACAACTTTTATCATTATTCACGAAACGAACTAAATAAAGAAAAATTTTCGCTTCTGTTTTCGTTTTGATGAATGCCTGACTTTCCGCTTGAGATCTTTTCAGGTTTCCGTATGTTCAAAATATACAATAAAAATGTTGTCAGAAAAAGTTATAACCAAGTTTAAAAAATTAGTCAACTTTACCTACGGCTTTGGCCACCTTCCGTTTTATTGGGATTCCGAGGAAAATCGGTTTTGCACTTCCAAATCCAAATCTCAGCTATTTCTTTGGTATTTTGATATTGTGTACTCTACAAGTAGTGTTCTTTTTCAACTATTTGGAAACATTGAGCGATTTCGAAATGGTAATTTTGAAAAGAAAGGAGATATTGCTATTAACATAAGCGGCATGTTTGGAGCTTTGTATTTCGTGCTAATCAAACTCAATCTTACGTTGAATAAAAAGAAATCGGTCACGTATTATTTAAATGAAATGGTAAAGGTCAACAGTCAACAGCTTCTTGGCAAGTGAGTTCTTTTTATTCTTTAGAAAAGCACTTCCGCTTTCATTTTTTTACATCATGTGTCATTCTGAATTTTTTTAAAATATTTTCCAGGTTTTATGCGTGGAAGAAAAAACATTGAAAAAAAGGACAAGATGGACAAATTTTTAGGTGTTATTTATCCGTGGATAGCTTGGAATACGACTACTCTCACAATGTTTTTTATTCTTCGAAAAGAAAATGATCAGTATCTTTATTCACATTTTCCAATCAAGCACCCGATAAGTCTTGCCGTCTTTACTATCTTTGAGACAAACAAGACCATGGGAGGTTTCTGCCTCATAATTTTCCACTGGCTGTTTCATTTCATCATTTTTACTCGGAACATTAACACTTGGATGAAGATTATCAGGTAAAAGTTTTTTACAAGTAGAAAATCATTTATCACGTCGGTGTTTTTTATTTTTTGAAACTTCTAAGAATATTTTTATGAGATGAAGAGTTTTTGTCCAAAGCAGTGTATGCATTATGTACATTTTAAAAAGCTTTATATTTATATCCCTCCATTTATTAAAAACCTTACTTACTTATTTTCAGTTTCAGAAAAGGACAACCGGTTGATGTTGCTGCAAGTCTCCGCCATCTTCGGGCCTTTGAAATGCTGTCTAGTCTCCATCGTTTGTCCATTAGCTGCTTGTCAAAGGTTGTTTGGCCAGCTTTCGTTTTAATTATGGTCTTTCAACACGTTCTTCTGATACACACGTCCGTGAAATACCACAGCCAAATGGATATGCTTGGAAAAATTATTTTTCCGTCGTGGGCCGTCTTCATTACATTTATCAACATGGCCGTCTACTACTTTCCAGGCAAACTGATTGAAAACTCCAAGAACTGCTTACTTTCTTTTCAGTATCCGCTTCCATACTTGACCGCAGAGGAAAGAAAATACGTCAAGAGACGGGTGAGGTCACTTAGGTCTCTTGCCGTGTCCATCGGTGACGTTTTTCTCGTAGAGAAGCACGCATTCCTGATTATTTTCAACATTGTTTGTAATGTGGCGATTAACTCCCTCCTCGTTTTTTAAGCGATCTGTGTGAGATACACAATAAACCACTTACACACATACTTACATAATTATGCAGGTGGTTTAAAGTCGCCTAAAAGCGACTCTAGCGACGCAAGCAAATAATTAAAATAAAAAATAAATGCATAGTTATGTACGATAAATACAGAGTACGTTAGGTTATGATTTTGTCAGCATAAAAGTTCTTGTTTCCACGATACCGTTAACGGAGGCGAGAAGCGGCACGCGAGGCGAGAAGCGGCACTTTCAGGAAAAAGATTAAAATGGCTGCCGTCTTTGAATGGATGGATCAAAATCGCTGGTGTTTGGTTTTATTATGTTGTCAAGCTTTTGAGAAAACGCAGGAATCATGAAATTAAATGACATTAAATAGGGCGGGATTTTGTAGGGTTTCAAAGCCAAGGAGAGAAAATCGTCGATTTTTCATTCTCAAAAACTTTC
>JAQIVE010007418.1:0-10468 GCA_034698285.1 Sminthurinus bimaculatus
GAATGTCCCAATCTGCCACACTCACGTCCATGACGAGTCTCACAGCTCCTATTCAAAGTCAAATTGACCCAACTTTTGCTACAGCCGGTGACATTGATGTTAAGGTCAAAAGAGGTGAGTGAAGTATTGTGACTGTGACTACCGTGTCAGATAATTAACCAAAACCCATTACATGATGCGCATCAATTACTTATATTATGTTCAATATCGAAATTTCTAGGTATTGGCCGACTCTCCGAAAATATGCATATTATGGCCAATGAGCCTTCTCTAGCCCTTTTCTGCATTCAGGTAAAAAGTCTTCCATTTCAAATCAATGAACAGAATCCCCAATTCATAATTTTGAAAATGTTATGATGAATCAGGCTTAAATTGTAACCTGTACACTAGGAACACGTGAGAAAGGAAATTCCAATCATGATCAAGCAGAGAAATGATTTTAGTGCTCAACACAGACTACTTCAAGGCACATGTTACGACTGCGACTACAGCATTGGGTAAGAATAAAAATATGAAATGTTGACAAAATATTGAATTGCCAAAACCCAAAAACTAAAGTAATGAAAACAATAAAAAATAATTAAACTTAAAAATATTACGGTATCATCCTAAAAGTCAATTAAACAAAATATAACTACCATAATCGACGCAACCTTAGGGCGGTGAAATCAATTGAAAAGTCCAGAGAACAGTTTGAGTCCATTCAAAATCACCTTAAGAATGCCCTCTCCCTAAAGCAACAGCTCAAATATGATGAAAATGTTCGAAAAGTATGGCTTTTTTTATATTATCATACATATTTTCATCTTTTTATAAGAACTAAAAAATGGTAATTATTTATAATTCGAATTCTTAATTTTTTAAGCCAGCGATTCTTTATTTATTTATGCATCTTGAGCAGGCTATGGAGAAGAAGAGAAAGCTTTAAGATCAGAGTCTGAATGGACATCAATAATTCCTCATCTTTGTCTTTCTACTCGTCACATTCAAACTGTCACAAACATTAACTCAGCTTAGTTTTTACAGTATTCGCAATTCGTATTTAATTATTAATTACAATACATCATGTATACTATTTACTTAATTTAAGACTGTAAAATAGGAATGGAATATTAGCACTTATTTTGCGGGGGGAAGACTAAAACCTACAAAGATTTATAATATGTTCGCAAAATTAAAGCGTGTGAAAATCATTCATCATCAAAAATAAGTAACTTGTAATCAAATCCTCACCAAATTCTGAGCTGAGATGGCCAAGGAATAATTCGTATTTGGCAGCAACCCAGAGAAAGTGTACCTTTAAAATACATATTATATATTATTATTTATTATAACTCAAGTAAATATTATTGCATAAATATTGTACAAAATGAATGCATAATATGAAATAAGATACATAAATTATTGTGTATTATTTAGTACCCCGACGGATTGTGAACCATTGGAATCTCCTATTGAGTCATTCAAAGAGAATATTATTATAATTTAGATTCATAAACCAATCAAATCCAACCAATCATGTTAATGCAGCTTTTTAAAGAAATAAACACTTACTTTAATAATGGCATGGCCATGTGGAATTTTGTGAAGTTTGAGTATGTAGGCAACCTAAATGGAGAAAAATCCATATTAATGCTTATTCAATTTTCTCCAAAATTTTATACAAGACCCATCATTTAGAAATTCAAAATAATAATAATAATACAACATAGAAATAAATAGCTAACCAAACGTCCATTTGGCTGAGAAGGAGGCACCCACGTTACAGACACACTATAATGAACACAATCCAAACCTCTATTATGCTATTGTTGTGATATAAAAAGCATACATAGGTAGACAGGACATTTCGTATTAGCTGACAGTACCTGGTATTACTTATAGGTTGAATACTCGTGATTTCTGGTGGCGTTGGAAGACCTTTTGGAAGAGTTTCAATGGGTTTCGACTCTAAAGTGTACAACGGTGGAAAGTCGTGAGCTAAAATCCACCCTATACGGAACTTTCCAGAGGGAAAGAAAAACACAAAACAGCAAAACAAACCAAAATCAGATTAATAGTTTTCTTTGGATTCTAATTCTGAGGAATTAACCTACCTAATTGAATGACAAATGATAGACAGCACATGTACATATTTAACTGCACATACATACATATTGTATATATTGTATTGCATGTCCATGAGATATTTACATATTAAATAATGTTGTGATAGTGTGTTTTTCTCTTTTTTACCTGATACTCTGTGAACGGCTTGAGGTTGTCCACAGTGAAAAAAGTGGCATTAAGAGGTTTAGTTGTAGGAATGGTTTCCCAGTGACTGCTCCTGTGAGCATAGACTCGCCTCTGGATTGTATACACCAAATAAGGTAATGGTGAACACCCCTCCCAACTCAGCTGGAGCGAACTCGCCTAATATAACCAAACACAAATTACAAAACACAACTTCTTACAAACAAGATTCCAACCACCGATAACAAAAATATTAAATATTTATGTAAGTGTAAAAAAACATTATTATTTATAATACAATGTACATAATATAATATAATCAAATGATTGAATTTCATTGTACAGGCACTAGAATTTTATAATACATAACAACAAATAACCAACCATTTGCATATAATATTAATTAATACGTAATTTATAAACTGAATTTACCTGCAACGAGTCTGATGTCAAAGTCGGAGCGTCCAGAATTCCCAACAAACCTTTGTGGAAGAAAATAAACAAGTAAATTATGTTCATTACATCTCAATAAGCAAGAAATTTGCTAGGCGGTGGACATACAACAATAATAATAATATCCACGGAATTTAATCTATGTTCAAGTTTTGTTGCACAATGATTACAATAGAAATTATAATCAGAGGCGAGTTTAATTCGAAGCGAAAGAAAATAGGTAAGCGTTTTTATATATTATTTTACAGCTTCATAAGGAGCTGTAAAATGACTGACTTTTGAAAATACGGACTTCTGACAGAGCTTTCACCTTTTTTCACCCTCAAGTTTGATGTTTGTTTTGTCAACTAAGTTGCAGCTTACTATCTTCTAGATTGCAGTTTGTAGTTGAAAAAATGTACATAGTACTTTTGTGTGACACTGTATATTATATAATAATATATCGGCTCACAGCAAGAGTCAATCACTCTCAACTTTACAATCGGATTCTGATGTAGAGGGTGTATACTGTATACACAGAAAATTGAGCACATTTCCGTTGAAAAAACTTGTACCTACTTCATGTCATTCCGATTCCAATTTGTGCTAGGTAACCCTTACACATTTTTTGGAGAGTCACAATCAAAGTTCCAACTAAAATCTTATTGTTTGCAGGGTTATACAATCTATATATTACACAGCAATTTTCCCTTTTGGATTTCGATCATTCAAGACTCAAGCATATTCCTTTTTCTGTAACACTAACAAGAATCACTCATAATACTTGAGTCAAGGTAAAGCAGGCTGAAGAAAATCAAACTTTCGGTTTGAGTTATGATTCTGAGTACTGAGTTGAGTCTGACCTTTGCATTTACATTTTTCTTTTTCGTTTTGCATTCATCGCATGGCATGACATCGAAAGAATTGGAACTCTTATAAAATATTCAAAATCATCCATAAAGTCTTCTACAGCGGGAAGAAGATTATCAGAGCGATGACATGACGGTGGAGGATTTTCCAAGCAATGATGTGGTGATCGACGGGGTGCCAACTAAACTTACTTATAGTACCTATATGTAGTTATCTAGATATTTCCTACATGTCGTAGATTGTTATGATGACGATAATAATGCGTAATGATAGCGCTTCATTTTATGTCTTCCTCTGTGTTAACTAGTAAGTAGTTAAATGTTAAACATTAAATACGGACGAGGTACGAATATATCGTACATATATACTACATGCTGTAAGTATACTCATATAGTAATATATAGGTATTATTGTTGTTGTTTTGATTAGGAGAGAGATAGTGAGAGTCAGCTCTAATTCGGAAATCGAAATTCCTGCCCACTGCTTGGTAATACTATGTGCAACATAATATTTTGTACTATTGTAGGTATTGTATCCATACGTGTTATATTGTCCAGTAAAAGTGTGAAGTGAATGGAGAAAGTATGCATGTAAAAAAATAATTATGACATGGAAATCCATTTTAATCACAGTACAATAGGCCATTGTTAAGAGGACAATACAATCATGGAGAAGCCTTATTCTGATTTGAAATCTGCTTCGTCAGCATCGATCTTCTCATAGTCTTTGTTGTTCTTAAGTCATACTTTCGTTTTGTATTACATAACACAAAGACAGGCGCAAATTTAAACAAAATCCAAAAAATAACTTGATACATAAATAATAACTTGAACTTTTGACTTTTTATACACTCGCATAATTTTATATCTATTATGCATGATATTTATAAGACGCCTATTAAAATACGTTTTTTTACATACCACAAATGGTGTTGTAGTAATCCTCAATTGCTTTGCTGCAGCCCACTTGGCAGGCATAAAGCTCCCTGAAGTTCCCATCCCGATCACTTCCACTCTAAGTACATAAAAGGGAAAATTTCATGTTAAATATTATAAAAAACATAATACATATTCACCTTTTTAAAATATGTATACAGTTAAATTTCAAAACATTTATAGAACTCACACAAACAGTACTGCAGCCGTGACGAAGCCCAGTCTTCCATTTTTTACATCCTTGATTGATGCAAATTTCATTATAATTGTACTAAAATCAACAAAACACAAAAAAAAAACACGTTCGAATTAGTTACATAGTTCTTTATTTCACGATCATTTATTTTCCCAGATCTTTTATCGTTCATTGATACTGATATTTGTTTTGGATGCAGTGTTTGTTGTGGTTACGTCATACAATACCAAGATGAAAGAGAGAGAGAGAGAGAGAGATGCAAAGATCCCTCTGATAGATTACATAATTTGAATCATTGGCCAAATATTGACATGGCTCAATCCGGTACCTTCACTTGACGACGACGCCAAGTTAAAGAACCATAATAAAGCGAGAGAGAAAGACCTTGTAAACGGAATAGGAAGAACAATTTTGACATCCTTTTCATTGTACAGATGGAAAATTGGAGATATTGTGCTCATCTTTTCTAACGATGTCTAAACAAATTAATAATAATAATAAAAATTATTATGGATATATTGAATATTGATTAAATAAAGATAGCAGAACATTTACCCTCAGTAAGCTCTTGCACACATGCATAATTTGGATTTTGGATGTGCTGTGTATTCGTCTGTCTGCTTATCTGTCATGCCAAAAGCCAAGGTTGTCGGTAATCACTAATCAGCTAATCAGCATATTGCAAATTATCTCCACTTGAATATTATGTTTCTTCATCTCTAATACTTCCACGTCATATTTCATATTATTTGCCAAGAACTCGCTATCAACTTTGATAGGTAGAGAAAAAAAGAACGTTCTTTCTCCTACCTACCATAAATTTACAATGTACATACATAATAAGCTTATATTATATGTACATATTTAGAATAAAAGAGTGCGACTGACAGTGAATGAGTAAATAAGTATGATTTCTGCCTTTGAATGATTTCCGTCCATTTAATAAATACGTAAAAAATGTATCCTAACGAAATTTATTTGCATTTACAAACATTGTTGATTCTTTAATTATTAATTACAGCGCGCACACACACACTCACCGGTCACCGGAAGGAGGTGAAAATAAGTACCAACACCATTCAACATTAGAAAAACAATACAAACATTTTTCATCTAAGATCTATTGACTATCCTTTTCTCTTACTTCTTCCCCTCTCCATGTACGTAATATTATGATGATGTAAATAGTTGACGAAATGCATACATATAATAATATTATATTATATTATTATGCACGCATGTTACGAAAAATAGTAAAAAGGGAAGACAGGAAGGGAAAGTCAAAGTTGGAAGTGAGAGGAGGAACAGAAGAAGCGGCAGCCGGATGCGGATGAAGTACTTAAAAACATAGCGCATAGAGTACAACTATTGACGAGAATGGAAATGCTGCAAGGCAGTCTAATGACAATAGCGAATAGAGAAAATGGAAATACATAATAATGGGATATGTGGGAGCCCCCTGCTCTGCTCAAGCCTGTCGTTGTCCTGTGTTTCTTTCTACAATCATAATTCTCCAACCCTTGGAGGATTCCTTTATTCGATGAGAAATAACGATTATTTGGATTTCAATGCTCACGTTATACGCAACTTGCGACTTATGTATGTGTCTGTGTGTAGATAGAAGATGGATATTCTACACTGGCATATAGTTACATCGCATAAAATAAGTACATGCACAGATATAATATGTATTTCTATGTATTCAATGTGTGAGTGGCGAGTATCAAATGTCATGTGGGGTCCAAACTCCAAGTGAGCATTGGCCTACCAATTTTTTCCACCAATTCAACATCAACATTCAATCCCCCTCGTGTAGTACAATACACTTGTACATTACACACACAAAACACTAATCGTAAGTAAGTACAGTACAACACAATGCAATTCACAATCACACTTTATAACATAACTTATAAATGTGTGGCGCTTTCACTTCTTTTTAAAATTGTAATATCCGTTTTCCGGAGGATTGACTTGTCATGTCACCCAATAAAAAACGGACACATCATTGGAACATGATGAATCAGGGTAGTGGTACTGATGCTAATGATGATGATTATTATTATTAGGACTAAGTTTACAGTTTACGAGTGAATGCTTCACTTGGCGCAGACGGAATTAAAGCTTAAATTAAGCCGTTTATGTAAATTGTAAACTCCCATTTAATTCCCGTGTCAAAAATTCATAGTCAAGTTCAAATTCAATCCAGCGACAGAACATGATGTAACGGAAGGAAACCCGTTTTGATTTTTCACATTCATAACATTTAAAGAATAGTCAATGTCAGTGTTCAAGTTGATCTATCTGAGCTGACAGTCACATTTTTCTTGATGCTCGTTTCCTCGCTAGTTACTCCCTACATATTATTATGCATTACTTCACACATAAAAAGGAAAAAGACACGTGAATGAATGTAAAATATTTTATATTTTACAGCTATCAGTCATATTGTGGAAAACGAATCAATAGGCTGGAAAATGATCATCGTTAATTATAACTGAATAAGTGTCATGTCAAAGGGAATCCAATTAGGCAAATTCATCAGCTGCCGTCGTACACATACAATACTCTACTATTAGTATACATACAGTTCACTCTCCAGAAACTATTCAGGTTTCCACTGACCCGAAACATTTACTGCTCAAGTATGTCTTGCTCACGTTTCCAGCAGTAGTTAAGGCATGTGCAATGTACATACTACATGCTATTTACGCACAACAGTAAACATATTTTGGATACATGCATTATGTATGTATTTGGTATTGCGCTACACACAATCCATTTGCCTCTATATCGTCACTCTTGGTCGATACTTTTTCCATTTTGTATTTAATTACAATGTACAAAAGCCTTAAAACACAGAAAAATAATGTAGCTTCGGGGCTTGGACCGCTGGAGAAAATTACTAATAAAAAGAAACCTCTCAAAATCCATTCCATTCATCCTCATCATGTCATGACTTAAGAATCGGAATGAAACGGAATTTAATACAAAACTCCAACAACAAACTTATTTCTCGTCTCGTGTTATTTTGATTGCGATTATGAAAATGAAATGTATGTACGACATGTCAATGTGATAATGTATGGCTTGACATGAGTTTCGATATAGGTAATGTAAATGTATGAAGCTGCTTTCGTTGGAAGTTTGACTCATTCTGGACAAATCTCCTGGATTCAACATTCAAATTTACGAATTCCATTACGTCTGTCAGTCATTTCAATTTCTTTTTTAAAATGAAATTTTAGATTTTTTTTACACAACTATCTATTTTCCCTTGTGGATTACATACTGAATAACTAAAATACTCGTAAAATATTCGTATTACATATTATTATAATTTATAATCATTGGTTGCACAAGTATGAACACAAAAAAGCAATGCATTATGATTATGATATAATATGAATGTTATCAGTATCACAAAGTATAGTTATAATATTAATAATAAGAGACACTTGTTAATGGCTTCTGCTTCTGGAACTGGAAAGATGTTGTTGTCGTCGTCGTGGTAAACTCTGGAGAATGGAGATGGATTCAAACGAACGATCCATCCCAATGAATAAAACTGAATTGAAAATGTCCATATGTGAAGTTGGAAGTAATGACAGGAGTGCTAAAGGTCAGGAAGATGAAGAGGCGAAGGAGGATAAGGGAGAGAGAAATTATTCAAGAAGGGAGAGGAAAAAGCCTCCGTATTTATGTTCGTTCCTATGTACATCTTGTTTATATGCACATTACAGTGTAGTTATTTACATACATATTTGCTTTATACATTCTGTAGGTCCTTAAGCCTGAAAAGTGAGAGTCTATAATAATATTACTCCACAAAATGCAAGCTCTGCACCCCTAAACCAGCCACAATCACAACATCTTTGAGTAAATACTAGGTACCTAACTAAAATTATGTATATGCAATATGTGGTACATACATTGTACTACTCAACTAAATAATACAGACTATGGACAAACATTTGAAACGGAGAACACGGGAGTGAAAATATTAAATATTATTTAAAAAGCACACATCTAGACTTTGTTGGAGCGAACACCCGCGTTGAACTTGTCGATCGCTAATAGATAACCACGATTTTGTGAAGGAAAAGAAACAGTTACAACTATGAAGCACAAGTAGTAAGTAGATACATGTGCATTGACAGAAGTTATTTCCCCATTATAAAAAGCACGTCTCCCTTTTCCTGCTCTTCACTTTATGCTTGGATATAGATTTTAGACAGACCATCGTGCCCCGGGAAAGGTTACGCATTATCTACTTGGCTGTGATGTGTGATGTGCTTCTGGACAAGATTTTTTAACACGCTGGAAATCATTTACGATGGAGGTTATCTCACTTTTCCCCTCAATTTTCAATTTCCTCTCTCTACCTATCTCTGATTCCCACACAATGTAAATTATTGTAAATGTAATCTGTGAACTGTGAACAGCAGTCAGTTTACTGTAGTTGTTGTCCGCACCGACCACTCGAAAAAATGCTCATGCCCAGCTGCCCAGAATTGTGAGCAGAGCCCTTTCATCTTCCATTCCAGTCATTTGAGGATGACTTCCATTGCCCTACAAAAAGAACATTAAAAATTGGCCGCCAATTTTCTGCCCTGAAGTACTGAATTATATCCTGAAATTCATTCACTGGCTTCAGTTCAACTTTAAAATGGAGATCGACTATGTACCTAGAATGGATGCATCACAGTCAATAGTGGATAAAGTTAGACCATGTTCGGCTACGTGATAGAGTGAGAGGAGGCCAGCAAAAGAGCATATTAAAAACCACACACAAACACATATTCACATTCAACATTACTACAAAGGACATGGGACGCAAATAGTGTAAGAATGTTTTGCCGTTTTATTTGGCCCAAATTTTGCACAGAGGTAGAGAAGACCTTCCTGAACAATGTTTAAATCGGAACTTTTGTTGTGCACTCACTTCCCTGACCTCTGGAGCCCACGAAAGGTCACCGTATCAAAATCATTAAAACACATAGCAAAACACATTAAATACGTATTCTGGCATACAAAACACATCACAGCCACTCAAAAGCTGTAACAAGAACGTACCAACTTGTCCCAAACGTCTAACGTCAATCGCATGACCCCCAGAGGTCAAACAAGTTAACATAGGGTCAGGGATGTTTTTCTGTTTGATTTCAACCAAACCAACGCCAAACGCTTCCTTTTGCCTCCCTGATGAGAGTTCAAATGAACCACTTTGTTGTGCACTCATTTCCCTGACCTCCAGGGGTCAAACAAGTTAACACAGGGTCAGGGACGTTTTTCTGTTTTATGTCAACCAAACTACGGTCAAGCGCTTTCTTTTTTGACCCTGATCAAAGTTCAAATAGACCATTTTGTTGTGCACTCATTTCCCTGACCTCTAGGGGTCAAACAAGTTAACACAGGGTCAGGGACGTTTTTCTGTTTGATTTCAACCAAACCAACGCCAAACGCTTTCTTTTGCCTTCCTGATGAAAGTTTAAATGGACCATTTTGTTTTGCACTCATTTCCCTGACCTCCAGAGGTCAAACTAGTTTACATGGGGTCAGGTACCTCTTTCCTACCGATTCCTCTGAAACTTTACAAAAAGATGCTTCAAGTAGTCCTGAAGAAGTTTTACATGGATTATTTTGTCGGGGTACATTTCCTTTGACCTCCAGGGGTCACGCAAGCTAACATTGGGTCAAGGATGGTACTCCGACCAACTTTGATCAAACCACCGCCAATCGCTTCTTTATACCTACCCGATGAAGGTTTAGATGGATAGTTTTACCCGGACATGTCTCCCTT
>JAQIVE010007419.1:0-10465 GCA_034698285.1 Sminthurinus bimaculatus
CCTGTCTTTTTTTATAATAATATTTAGTTTGTAATAATTTATAGCAACTCTATTTATGTTATCTTTATTTTTCATTAATAAAAAAAGCTTTCTTATAGGCTTTAAGATGGAATAAGCAGTCCTTCATATAGGAGTTTGTTAAAAAAAATTAATAATTTGATTATCCTAAGGGGGCTTATAATAACATATTAAAAAATTGGCTCATAGTTGTCTGTAATAATTTTATGACTAATGTTTCTTATGTAATTAAGATCTAAGTCATCATTAACAAAAATGTCCTTATATTTGTTTAACAGTTTCATAAGTAACTCTTTCTCATATAGTTTGACATCATTAATATTAACATTATTTAAGTTAAAAAATAGATCGTTAATAATATGAATGTTAAGTTTATTAAGAAAACTAATTTAAAAAATTAAGGAAACTAATTTATTAAAAGAAATTTATAACATAATAATATTGTCTTTTTTATTTATAGTTAAAGTTTCCTTATATGGATTTAAGATAAAAAGGAGGAATTTATTAGAACTTTAATTAGAGATAATTGCACCTATAAATAATGGTAATAAAAGTTAAGGGTAAGTAATAGGCTTAATGATACCACATAACCTAAAAGGAAAGTTTACCTTAATTCCAGTTTAAATTATTACTTAGTAGCCTCCATCTATAGTTAAATGCTTTAAAACACATATAAAAATTAGTTTTCTAAATTTACTTCCTTAAAAAGATAAGATGAAAACTTTTTTAATAATTTGATGGATTAAAACCATAGCTTTTCATTTTTTCGAAACGTTTATTCGAGTATATATACCTACTGAAATTTTATCCTAGACAAAAGATACTTTGAAAATAAACCCTGAGTGGTAGAAAGTAGATAGATACAGTTGATAGCCAACGATCGAGTGGGGAAATGTAAACTTTTAAGTTAAAATTCTCAAATTGCAATTAGTTACAAGCAAGCCAAAACGTTTTTATATAAAAGCAAGTATCTCGATGTCCGCAATGATAAAATACGTGAACAACTTATGTTTTCTTTTTGTACCAAAGTAAATATGGATATACTTTATATGCACCTTTGAAATAAAACAATATATGTAATCTATAATATAAAAACTACCATAATTTCTTCCAGTACACAGCCTTCCTTCTTTTCTTCAGTTTGCCTTTTCCGCCGTTAATCAAGTAGTAGACAATAGACGAAGGCGAAAGATTCATGACAATGCTAGTAAATAGTAGTTCACTCGTTCTTCCCATTAGTAAACGGAACCATGTTCGATCAATCGATCCTAGCTCTAGGTTTAAATGTATGGATGGATGTATGAAAATTTCGAAATAATTCGAGCCGCATTAGCCTGCATGCATAATCAACGAGAAACAACATGACCGGCGATCAAAAAGCAAAACAAACCAAAAGAGAACATCTAAATTTTGTACACACACACACATATACACACGAATACACACCTTATGCCTTGTGCCGCACTTGAGCTATTAGGATCACGGTCGTGATGAGGAAGTTATGAAGAGGTTTTGATGAATCTGCTAATAATGCATCATACACACTATAGATGCATACTTGATATTATTCCTATCATAAAGATTACAGTACGGTCTCTTTCCTCGTACTTGCTTATGGGAAAGCACATGCTTTTCTTCCTATATATTGTTATAAACAGAAAGCAAATGTTTGTGTGTGTTCATAGTTCATGCTGTGGATTATAGACCTTTACGTTTGAGGCCTACACTACTTACCGATACATGATAAGTTGAGTGGTCGGTCGGTCGGCTGGTTACTTGTTGGCTGGCCAGGAGTCAAGAGACTGACTAGCTGGATAGGTGAAGGGTCATTCATGAGTCGTGATTACAACGCGTGCGATGCACCACGTCCCAAGTCTCATATCTCAATACAAGCAAGCTACATATTATATTATATGTTATGTGCCCCAATGTTCGTTCGTTCAAGATCCAACGTATAACCTTAACTGCAAACGGACCCGATAAAAAATAAAAATCTTAAAGATGAAGGAGAAACATAGAAGAAGTGAAAGAATCTCTAAAGGCATCAACTAGTACATCTCCTCTCAGCAACTAGCCATATTATAAATCATAAGCAGGCAAAGCATCACGTTTTGGGGCTGCACGTTCAACTATCATCTAATGATAGGTGCGCAACGCAAAAACGACTTTTAAAATCTTTGAAACTCAGGAAAATTTGTGTAGTATGTGAATCTCTCTCACCTCTTTTCTCTGTTTTTCTCTTACTCTATCTTTGTTCTTACTATATACTTCTTCCTTTCAGTCTCACACTATGTATGTAACACTTCAACTCAAAAGTTTAAGTTATAAGGTTGAATGTATTCTCTATCTCTTTTCCTTGTGCCAACACAACATAAACTAATGATGCTCTAAGGTAGTTTTTTGTGTATAATTATAATGCGGACAACCACATTCAGCAGCCACAGACACATCATACATGGTCGATGAAAATTTGTTTTCCTCCTATATTGCACTTGATAAAAATTATGTATACTCATACGGAATAATTTGGATGCATAAATGACTGCATATAATATTTTTGTTCTTTCCATATACATACACGTAAAAATCTCGAGATGCGTTGAAATGTTGAAAATATTTCGCTTTTTACTCCTTTTCATCTCGACTTATACGTTTTGAATTTGGTATTTCACAGATGGTCGACACACACATAATGTACAAACAGTGTGTAAAGTATGGAAGAGAGATTGGAAAGACGAGAGATATGAAAATTTAACAGGTTACATAATAACTACATATGTTATATATTACCATATTTTCTTATAGATGTGATGTAAAGTATCTTCAAAATGATATTAAGTTAGTAGCATGAGCGCTTTTTTTTGGTTTTTGAAAATTTTTCGCTGTTGCTGCATTCTTTGTATGGCTAAAACACTGCCTTTGTTTTGTTGAACTTGACAGTGTTTTGAGTTTTGACGAAAATGATGAATAACTCCTGTGATGTTTCCTATGTAAACTGTTCTTACTTCTATGAAGGGATAAGTATTGGCGGATGGTTATTACTCGCTACACACTTGTACAAAATTTACACCCAACCCTTGTCTCATTCAACTAATCATACCTTTTTTCCCATCATAATGTACCATATACATGTATACAAACGAGAGGAACTGGATGAAAATGAAGAATGAGTAAAGTCTGCTGTGTAGATATACAGGGTGGACTCTTACAATTAGTGTTTTCCCTGTTAAAAACAGTAAGGGAAGTATTGTTGCAAAAGTTTGCTTTCAAAATGTTTGTTCTAATTGTAGATATGCGAGTGCCTGAAAATTGGAAGGTTTGATTAAGAATAAGGACCAAGAAAACATTCAGGTTACCACGGCAAAAATACCAAACACACACGTGCAAAAGCATTGTAAATAGATAAAATACCCATTTGTAGGTGTGCAAATACCTAGAGTCCACCCGGTAATATGTGACGTACATAATGCATGTTATAAGCCGGAAGGAAAAAATGGTGAGGACTCTACCAACTAGAACAATTCTTAACAGCTGCATATCTTTCACAAATCTACAATTGGTCTTTTAATCACTTAATGATGTTTTCCTTCAATGAAATGAAGATTCCTCGAGTATGTCTTTAGGGAATGGTAAACATGGTAACATGGCAAATATTGTACATATCATCTGTTTGCTTTAACGTCTAAAAAAATTACAGCTCATCACCATCATTTTTGTTCCTTTTCCCTCCCCTGTTTCTTTCCCATTTCTTTCTCTTTTTTTGAAGTAACCCGTGATAACTAAGACGTTTCCGCAACAGTGTACACTATTTTACATTTTACAGTAAGATGAGCATCTCATAAATATCATAAATATCAACAGCTCATCCCATTCCCATCCTTTTAATTTTCTGCCCCAACAAGTGTACGTCTAGTTAAAAAGCCATCCAAGTTTTATGACTATGACGTGTGTACAAAAGAAACTTAATAGTAAATGCATTACTATTTCATCTTCATTATCTCTCCTACAATGTGTTTTGAGTATAAGTAGCATTGTATATGTCTACCGTTTTCTGTACGTTGTACATATATACAGTATGCAGTCTTATCTTGTTAAAAAGTCTTTGGACAACTTGGGCCTAGAAAGGACCTCATGCCTCATGTAAGAGTCTAACTAAATCAACAGTCTCGGGTTAGAGGTGCAAATTAAAAATTAATGGACTATAATTTCGTTGGGCTTTTTAAAGGGAAAAGGCAGTTATTAACATGAACAAGACTATATGGCCACCATATCCGTACTATTAGTTTAACCCTTCGTTCATGCATGTTTTTTTTAAAGAATCTTTTCTTTCTTCATGTTAAAGGCTTTAAAGGCATGGAACAAAACAGTAAAGGAGCGGAAAATCAAGCTGGCTTATGTGACAAAAATGGATTTTTTCTTTACAAAATAATGCGGTTTTCAAACTTGGTTGCAAAATTTAAAGCCTACGGCAAAATGTCTCATTTATATTATAGAGTAAATGTATAAAGGTCAATCCGTGTAGGGTAATGTAATGAGTCATTATTATAAGATAAAAGATATTCAAATTCAGATGACACGGAGACACATTAGTTTTACAGTAACATTTAAATTTGGTAGCATAAACCAATTCATCAAGCTACTGGTTCACTTTTGGACAAGAATAATGCCAAATCTAATTCCAATGCCAATGTCGATTCCTGCCATAAATCATGACACTTTAAAGATGGCAAATTGATTTTTTACTAGAAAGGTTAGAATTTTACATAAATAGAAAGATTAAGACACGTTGTACATTGTACATACAATTACATCGATAATGATAATACACATAAACACATTAGTAACGTGTTATTCCAATGACACGGTTGAATAAATGTGACAGATAATTTGTGCACAGTATGCATTCATGTTCTTATTCCTTGAGGGATTGGAAACTCGAAACGGGATGCAGAATAATAAGCATGCTTATATGTTACAAGTAAACTAAAATGAATGCATAGTTAACACACTCTTTACATGGAAAATATATCATAACAACGCGATTATCGAGGTTTTGCATAATGTTTCATAATGTTCATAATGCCTCCCGTATGCTTCTTGACTGAAAAATCGTAACGTCTATATTATACTGTTCTTTAGTATTTATTACAATCGTTAAATTATTGCCAAAATTATGCATCATTTGTCGAGAAATCGGCAGATTAAACATTAAACATGGCAAGCGCAGTAAACCAAAGTATGTAAAACTTTACACATTATGTATGTTTATTAGAAATCCACAATATTTCATACTAATCCCAAACTGTATTCTACAAAGTTAGGAGGGGGAAAATAGGCTGTTTCTAGTTTCTATCGAGTGTGCCTATAAATAATATTACTTGAAACTTGAATATTTTTAAAAGAGAAAAAATGTTTTATGAGGCAATAAATACAAAATGAAGATGACAACGATGAAGATTGGTGAAGAGGAAAGAAGCAGCAGAGTGAGTGAGTGTCTTTTGAGACTTGCCCACAGATTTCGATAGCCATTAAAAACCTTTAATAGTCCTCCTATAGATAGGTAGTAGAACACTGTATAGAAGAATTGTGACTACATTTGAACAGTGAGCACAATGCATGGAACATAAAAAGAAGTTGCCACTCTGACTATTGACTCCATCCCCTTTTGTACATATTTTTCATACATTCATAATAATCTACAACTTTATCCGCATCTTGATAGATTTATATGTAAAATATCTGCCCATTTCAAATACAATAACTTGTAATATATTATATCTACACTTGGCTCTTGTCGATAGCAATATGGGTTCGTTTTACCGCTGAAACGTATAGATAACTAAAAAAGTCTATAAAAAACGTCAGTTCAAGCAGAGCTGAAACACTATTACATACTCCACACTAGACATAAACTAAAAACAAGGGAGAAACGAGTCCATCTCGTCAAAGAAAAGAAGCGATTTGCTCCTGCCACAGAATTTTTAAAACATTACTACATATTATATGCACTGGAAAAAATATGTGTAGCAAAACCATCATCATAATGTAAGATATGTGCATGTAAAAAACACCATAGTTCTGACTTATTGAGGAACTCATCGATAAAATAAAAATAAAAAGATGATGGTGGCTCGTTGGTTTGTTCGTTGGTTGGTTGACTGGCTGGATGAACAGCTGAATGGATGCGTAACGATACCACTGTAGTTTTGTCGTTTTTATCCAGCATCTCTTGGTGCATGTCATAGCAAATGTATGTATGAAAATGTACGAGTGTGCGAGTGAAAATCGATTCATGTGGCGGCATTGTGTGTGTGTGTGTGTATGTGCGAGCGTATTCGGTTGTTCAGTGCTCACTGACTATACTATATGGTTTAATACGCAGTGATATGGGATGTTGCACAGAAAGAAGGAAAAGGTAGAGAATACACAGAAAACTGAAAGGCATTGGTGAAACAAAGTTGCGATATTTCATAAGATGATGGAATGCTGGAGGGCTGTCTGTAAATGTGGAGAGAGCGGGCGGCTGGGAGGGCAAAGCTCCGAGTTGGATAATGTTGAAGGTAGAAACATAGAAGGGAAATACATACAGAGAGTAGAGCATAGAGCAGCGTAGAGTAGAGTAGTCGAGAGCGAGAGAGAGTAAGCGAGAAAGGGAGAATATGAACAGGAGAGCTCATATTCGAGCAAGAAAAGAAGGGGCATTCCGCATCCCAATTTGATTCGGATGGTAGAGGAGGAACCTTCCTATCCAAGTTTCCTTATTGGCCGCGGGGCTCAGTTAGAAGGAAGGCGGGGATGAATCCCTATACCAGACAATTTCGCACAGCCTCATTTGCATATCATATCAAAAGCATCCTTCTCTCTACTTCTCTCTGCCTGCCTTCATCATTTATTATAACTATCGTACTACTACTATTACTTCTCCTACTTCACCTTCTATACTTTTACTGCTCCTTGTACATACGTCCCTAGTAGAAGGATTCCACTTGTATTCTCCAACTAACTGCTCTCCATCATCATCGTGATCACGACGACGATGATGATCATCCAGCCGTTCCTTAGATTTTGAATTTGAATCCTACATTTTCTAATAGGCATCTGGCCTCCTCTTTTTCATAGAAATTCTCGGCTAAAACATATCAAAGTATGAAATATGCATTGTATGAATGATAGATATTTATTATTATAAGGCTATCGCAATACAGTCGAGCACAGTCATAACGTTCATAATTACAAAAGGTGTTTCATCTATTATACGTTGATGTGGGCGAAGGTGTTTGTTGTTGTTTTGCTTGAAATTTCACTGATTTTTAGAAAAATACTTTACAAATTCAGTCAGCTAGTCACAAACTGCGTTTACAAAAATTGGCGGTAGACCCGTAATGTTGCATTTCGGTTTAGCGTTTTTAAGGTCAAGAACTTTGTCACGATCACAAATTATAGAATCTTCATGAAATATTGGGTTTGTTTTAGCTTTACTTTACCAATGTCATGTATGACGCTTTCTTTCCCCAGTTTTTAAAACAAAAGTACGTGAAGAAATTAGCAGACCAAATCCGTAGAATTTTTAAAATGCAATATTGTTGGAAAAAATTACTGCAATATTCCAGAGTTATTTCATGGAAATATATGGCTCTATTTTGTATCGTATTAAAACAAATACCAAGAGAAAATAAAACACTTTAAACGTGGGGAATATAAGACGGTGTGTGTATTCGTCATAAGTGGGTCCGACTGTATACGTTATGCATGAATTCATGCCATCCCATACTATACCATCTCATTGAGTGAGTGAGAGAGTAAGAGAGCGAGAGGGAGAAAGAGGAGTAAGGTATGCGCCCATCAGCATTCACCATCCAGTATCTACCACTACTACTGGACTAACAACTTGGACATTAGAATCTAATAAATGTAATACATATCATGCTCAAACATAAGTATTGTGCATATAGTTTTTATCTATCCTCTTTCTCGTTTGCTCACAATTTCAAACCCTTTCTTTCTTCTTCATTCGTGATGTGCTATGTCAAATGTAAACGATTGAAAGTGAGTATGTGTGTGTGTGTTGTTATGCCGGCTTTCCATGTGGATGAATGTTTTGTTGTGTTGTGCTATGTGTATCCGCCTCTTCGATAGCCCATTGATAATCATCTATCTCTCCTTCTCTCTGCTTCTGCTTTCCTTCCACATGAAATATACAAATGTACATACGGAGACTAAAATTAGCCCTTTAGTCATCATCAGTATGAATTTTCATGATAATCGTGAGATCACTGTGCATGTACGTTGAAGATTCAAAATCATGTTTTCAACTCCCTACCATAAGATAAGATATTATACGATATGATATGATATGATATGATATGATACTGACGCTGACTGCTGTATATTATTATATTTTATATTTAATACATTCAGATAAAATGTTTTCTTTTCAGACCTTTTTCCCCAAGTAAACCCCGCTTTTACCTCATTATCATTTGTGCTCCTCTCAAGTTAAACATGGTTCGTTTATTATACTATTTATTCCACTACTTTTCCAGATAAAATGTATCATGAGAGAGTGCACAATGGTTAGGAAAATAAGGTACTACCAAAACTACCAACTACAACTACTGAAAACTGAAAACGTATCCCTAATGTATATATTGCACGGCGATGTTTGTGATGATGAGGATCAGGTTCATCATCACGACGACCATTGTGAGGATGGTGATCGTCAGATCGTTGCATGTGAGCAAACTTTAACTGGTAACATTATATTATATTATTAGGTTCGCATGACACGACATCATCCAGGTAGCCGTAGAAGGAGAAGGTAAAAGCAAAAGTATATGTATTGAAATAGATGAATCAACTAAAGTTACATACAGACACACTTATTTTATCTCTGAGTCAAATCTCTGCCCATTGCCCATAGTTATATCTACATACATATACAATATGCATACAAAAGTTTCCAATCATTCCCCACACTGCATTGGCCGAAATCAACGTAATATTAGAATTATCGTATCGTTCCATCTCTTGATACTACTTTTTTGCCTGAAAGCCATGTAATATAAATATTGTCTAGGTGCATCCAAAGTTATCTCGTAGAATTTGATTTTGATGGAATTCCGTGTCTAAAAAGGATGTAAAATTTATAAAGGTAAACTACATACATATCGATTCTGCACATACACACGTATATTTAGTCATTACGATTACTAACTACCATGATTTTACCCCAGTTCAACTTTATCCATCGGTTTAGCCCCTGTTTAACTTTTGGAGAGATCCGTGTGTTTGGTACTGTTGCCGATCACACGCGAAAGAAAGTAGATACAGGGCTTTTGAACAAAATATTGAAGAAAAGGGAGTTTAATTTTATGTAATCTTCACATTTTGTACACACAGTATGTGTATAGTGTATAATATTGTTCAACGTACGCGTACTGTGTATTACCTGCATATGTATGTACAATCCATAACTATTGACTTTGAGATTGACTCCTTAACTATTCTTATCAATTTTCAAACATCTGGGTAGAAATTCGTCTTTGTGTATATTCCTTTTTCTGTAACATCAACTTTATTATGAATTATGACTTAAAAATACTATAAAATACATTTTGAATTAGATACACACAAAAAATATAAGTTCGTCAACAATCTAACCAAGCATAAAATTTTTATACGAGTGTTTTTATGCATGGAGAGGAACATTTTTGGTATATGTTGTATAGCACTATCATTAATATTGTAATACGATAGAATTTTCAAATAAAGCAGAAAAGGAGACTTGTATCAAATGTATAAAAAAAGTATAAGTTTAAGTGGAGGCGATAAGAAACTCATACATATGCGGATATAGCTTGATGCGTTGGACTTGATATACTTTTTTGTATACAGCATATTATGATATAGATTTTATAGCTATTGGATTGGTTTTTTTTGGAGTGATTGATGCTCTATGCTCATAAATCGTAAATCGAAGCATTATACAATCCTTTAACGATACGTTATATCATGCCATAAGAAACCAGAACAGGATCAAAACTTTGTGTATGTATATGTATACTAATACTATAAGACTTGAAAACTGAAGCCTCTCCTTGAATGGGCTTTATCCTATTACGTAATTCTTATGTGAGTATGAACATATTTAGATAAGTATACACACGCATTCCAGGTTGAAAGAGAGCAAGTAGCAAACATTGAACATCAAAATCAAAATCCAAAACAACCAAATATTTAATAGATAGGGCTCCCTGAAATTCTTCCCCAGTTTTTGGAATGTTTATGTTTCACATTAAAAATATTACGAGATGTTTTTCATCCTACTCTTCAGCTACTACGCTTTGAAATCGGATGATCATCGTATGTAGTAGGGTGCTTCAAACCTCCCAAACGATGAAATCCTTACAAAGCATCAGCCAAAAAGTTACTTCAGGTTGAGAAAAAA
>JAQIVE010007420.1:0-10464 GCA_034698285.1 Sminthurinus bimaculatus
TATGATATTGTTTTGGTTTGACCCTTGTGACCTGACACAGGAACAGAAATTCGTAATGAACTTTATACCGATGCAATCACAATCGAATTCTGTACAACATATGTCAGAACCAACAACTTTAATTCATTAATAGAGAAAATAGAGCACTTTTGCTGCAATGAAACGTCTTTGTACACTCAATTGTTTTATATACTGTATGTATAGGATATATAGGACATGGACACGGAGTAATAATTCTATTAACTATTAAGCATATTAATTTTGAGGGATGTGTCTTCCACTTATGTAATATTATACATATATATAGTTATCTGCTGTGGGCCAAAACTTTATCAATCCTGATCATTAATTACTACAAACCTGTGTAATTGATAATGCCACATGGACTCTCCTCTTACATTATGATACCAAGTTTTGTAAGACTGTAATGAACTTGTATCTTAAGCAGAAATAAAACACGGCAATATTACCACCATAAGTATTAAGTATATATGTATACGTACACAACAATAACAAATGAAACACAATTTTTATACCATCGATTATACTAGCTGTTATAGCTTCAATTTTCTAATGTCCTATTAAGTATGCTTATGCTTATACTAGATTTATGTCTAGAGTTAAGGTGCATTAGGTATCTATTCCATGTATATAAATATGGCTATTATTCTTACTTGATGAAAAAGGCAAATCACATATTTATGCACATATCTTACATTTTGTTTCGTTTCATGTGCTGTGATTATACTCTCAACCTTTCTACTTATGTACATACACAAAACGAATGAAGCCATTTTATGCAGTGAAGATTGACAATCAATATGCATATTATTACTACTATTATACATAACATATATGCTCGTGGTACGTTCAATCATTTTACATGCACATTGTACATGATAGTAAGTACACGCAGTAAGTTTGCCTGACCTATCACACATTTTAATGTGTACCAGCTTATTGGTAAAACGTTTATGTTTGAGCAATATACATAAAATACCTATGAAATGTAAAAATCTTTTATTATCAATACATGTGCAAAGCACACAAACTTGAATTATTGTATACAAATAAATTTATCATTTACTTTAAGGACTACGATTCAAGGGAAGAAAACGGAGAAATGTTTTCAAATCATTACTTTTTAAAATTTAAACTATAATAATATTATACAGGTATTATTATGTGTAGAAATCAAAAGGTCCCATGAGAGTAACATAAAACATGGAAACCTCCAAATTGATCAAATATTTACTAGATACATACATAGGTATTAAATAAACAATATAGTTGTGGTGTTTTGTTATTGATATTTTGGAGAAAAGAAGAGAATAAGTATCATAATTTTTTGTTAATATGTACATACAGTTTATTTTTAAGTGTGTATACTATAGCATTTAAATACTTTTTGTATAATATCTTGCTTGGTTTGTATTGGTTTAGTACCTCTACGCTAAACTAGAAACTACTATAAAATATAAAATACATGAACCAAGAATCAAGATCAAATTTATCCATTAAAATAGTTTTATAAAATGGTTGTATAGTTACTGCTGAATCATTACAGTATTCCTTGTTAATAAATACAGTAAGTTTTGAAAAGAAGCTAGATTTTAGATTTAAAATGTCAATGGTAAACAGAAAACTAATAAACAGTAAATAATTATCATCAAAACGATTCATTATTTATATAGACTATAATTTGAAATAAAAGATTTAAATTAGAAGACAACAAAAAGACAATCATTCCTTTCTACATTTACATACAGTTATGTAAGGTAAACTCTATTTATATTTATGAACGCCCTGCATATCAATCGTACGTATTTCATGATTTCATGAAGTCAGAGATGCAATGAGCTGTGCTTTAGTACTCACATTACATGCAAATTTATGCAAGTACAGTCTATACATAGCTTCAAACTAGTTTTGAAAATTAGATTAATCCTCGGTCAACAAAGCATTTAGCTCAAAAACATCAACTAAAATTGGTAATAGTAACATTGATAAAATATAATCTATGCTTGTGGTTGCTACCTATTTCTTATACTTAACACACATGAGCATACGCCGACTTAATAAGGTATACATACTACAATAAATTATTCACTATTCTTGAATTATGATTCGATATAATGAGGTGTTTTTGTTAGGCAACTTGGATTCTTGGATTATATAATTAAACGACTGAACGTGTGAATTAGTAGTTATTTACATAATATTTTTTCCTTAGAAAGAATAAAAACGAGTTTTCTTTTGGAAAAATGAAAGAAAAGCAGAATGGATACAAAAAAACCAAAAAAAAAAAAAACAAACAACAGTAGTGCTAATGAAAACAATAAACAAAATGAATAGCTTTTCGAAAAGAATGAGGGACAACACATCAAGATTTTGTTTTGGCATCATACTTCAAATCAATATATGTCTAGATACAATACCTTAGTAGTCATAGTTCAGTCATCATCATCGATAATATTTCGGGTACCTTTTTTACTTGATCTTGAATGTAAAGAATCACTGTCATCATCGCTTTCATAAGTCTTGGTTGATTTTTTAGAAGGTAAGGGAGAACTTGATTTAGAATTTGGTTTGAACTTCTTGTCTGAATCAGTTTTTCTTTTAGTCCATTTGATTTTACTTGACAGAAATTTGATAACTTCTTGGGGTATTTTTTCACGAACGACTTTGGCCTTCACTCGTTCAAGTACTTCAGAATCTTCCCACTCCACCAAATACCATAGTTCCTTCTCTCCTTTTGTGCCGGTTTCTAGTTGTACAACACTTCGAATCCCTAATATGGAATGGAATTTAAAGAAATATACCAAAAATGTAATAAACCGGTACGGTAATTTAACAGCAAAACGATACAGAAGATATATTTACACATATTGTACCTTGCGCAGTAATGTTTTTGAGTATTGTTTTGGCTTAATTCTATCTTACCTCTTGCTGTCAGTCCTTCATCAAAACCACTTTGTGGGTTATCATTCTATGGTAAAACACAAAATCAAGGTAATCAATAATCAATTTCCATTTTTAACACTCAAGTCTATCGTGCAGAACAACAACCTGACAAAACCACACTATAGCAAAATATCCAGCATATTGGTGTCGGAGGTACTTTGCTACCTCGTCTGCGATAACGAGATACTGGACTTTTCACTATCGTGATAAAACTACGTACCGATAATGTATTGACAACTGTTCCACCATTTTGTTTAGCCGCTATTTTTGCCTCATAAGCAGCAACTAATTCTGGACAATTCTCAAGGTTTTCTATTGGCTCCCTAAAGGGGTTTAAAATATAAAAAATATTAATTTTTTTTATATTATTTTATTATTAGAACAACCATTTCTATACCTAGATCTAGATGGTTAATATTATCTCAAACTGTGTCAAGGATGTTTTACCATGTATTCGTTGAGGGCGGCCATCCTTTCCATTTCCTTGTGAAATTATAAAACAAAACATTAAGTAAATATAATATTTATTACAAGCAAAATGACACATAAACGACAAGTAAATTTAAGATTTTTACTGATAATAGGTATAGCCAACGAATATTTTCGAATAAAACAAGAAAACCAGAAAATAGGAATGCTCACTCACAGGAAATACCTACAAAACAAAGAAAGAACAATACTCAGTACAACATTTTTGAAACCTATAAACAACCTAATCAATAAATTATCCCATAAAAAGAGAAATAACAACACGAGCATTTTTTTATCATTTTATCATAATTTTTGAAACAAATATTTGGTAAATAACAAACTGAAATAGTAATGCCAATAGACTTACTCTGTAACACCCTTTTTAGTTACTCGTTTACCGACGACTTCTTCGACTTGCCATTCGGATTCGCCGCCCCCGTCATCACCATCACTGTCATCATCATCATCTTTATCTTTACCTTTGTCTCGTCGATTAATAATTTCATCTGAGCCGTCGGATTCAATGAAGTCATCAGATTTATATTTCTTACTCCTACCCTTCTTTTTTGACCCCCCTCCTCCCCCACCACGCTTACGCTTGTTTGATACGGGTGGCATAGCTAATTTGAATTGTTAATGGTAAACTCTCTCGTTCAATCTGTTACCAACCAAAATACAACAACAAAAGCAATATGGTTAATCATTATATTATATATTATTATGGCACTTGAAGCAGCTTTTTTATGTTAAATCCATAAAAGTATTCTATGATGTACAAGTCACGTACCTATGTCTATAGTATATAAATAAGTCCAGTTATTCCAGATTCCTTTAAGACAACAATAGAGAAATAAAATTCAACATTTCAAGAAGCTTTTAAAACGAGACAACTAAATAATAAGACTGAAAAAGTGTTAACATTAACATAATATATTTCAAATGTCAAGAGTAGTTGGTTATAAGTTTTATATGTTCTACAAAAATGACTACGGACTGCGATACACATAATATTTGTTTTACCTGTTATTATTGTTGTAAACTTCACCTGAACTTCACCGGCCTGGCCTTTCACTCTTTTATATTATTGTTTCATATTCTATGTATTCTCTACTCTCTACTAACCGTTTACACGAGATTCATTAATGTTGCAAAATGATTGTCAAAACATAAAAAAACTAATGGTATTTGGGTAGTATTGGGTAACTTGTAAATAAATTTTAAAAAACCTTAGTTTGTAGTTTCAGTTTCAGACAGAATTATAACAAAAAATGTTTGTTGTTCTGCTGTATAATCATTATACTATAATACCTAAAAATACGGCGCTCAGCTGCGGAAGAAAGTCAAAAAAGGTTTTTACTTATACGCGCCTCCAGTAGTAAGCTTTATGAAAGTGTTATGTACAAAATCTGCATTAGATTTAATTTTTATGTTTTTTGATGCTTTTACTCTTTTAATGCTGTTTTCCCACTTTCTTTTTTATATAAATTTTCTCATCGTTTGTATTTACGACTTACGACTGAAAAAAGTTGTAAAAGATCATGATGATCTTATAGTATTCATGTAATTTACTTGTATTCAGTGTCTGCAATATAAATTCAAAGCCTTTTTCCACAGATATAACAATGTTATCATATAATAATGGTTATACGTTCCAAGTGCCAATGAAATTGTACAATAAACTAGAAAACTAGAAGTACAATAAGAACTTGCGTATATATGAGGATATACATACTTACTTTCAATAATAAAATTCCTGAAAATAGCACAGACTGCTTCAAAGTTAGGAATGATTTTATTTTTAATTACATAAAGGTTATCGAAAATCTTCGCTTAGATATTTTACTGTCAGTTTATAAATATAGTTATGTATGTGTGTGTATTTGCTTACATAAGTAGCAAAGTTTCTGATAGATAAACCCTATGTGAGGAATAGAAATAAATTTTTTCACGCTTACACATATTTAATGGGAATATCCATTTTATATGTGTTAGGGTGTAAGAATTTATTCTTACTTATTCTTCCCCAGTGTAAATGGGTCCTTGCCTTAAGTTTTTTCGTTACATTCAAGGTTTTTTAACAAGATCAATAATAATACGAAATATGAAATGCATACAATGCACTTCAATTACTGTAACAGGTAAAATACAATAAATTATGTATATGAGTACATTTAGGCTGTAACCTAATAATATTAAATATTGTAGCAGATGATATCAGATGTCCTTATAATTTGCATTTACTTAACTAGTACACATAAGTATAAGGTATAAGTAGGTCTAAAGGCTTTTTGAGAGCTGTTACGAACCAAAATACAATACATATGTGTCCTATTAACATTTCGGCATTTTCAGTATCAGTGATTAAACACAAATTAATATTAGTCCATGAAGTCAATAACAATACACATCCATAAAATATATGGATACATAACATATTATCATTACATTATAACAATATGGAATTATAGAGATTATAGCATTCATCGTAAGGTAATTGTTTTATCTTTAAAGTGAATAATCGTAGTTACATTATACAAAAAGACTTGAAACTTGGTATTCATTTTCTTTAAAATACCACAGAAAAGAATTTTTTGTAGGTACATAGCATTATAGTGGATTATTTTTGTATATTGAAATACTGGGGATAAGAAATTATATATACATTATTATATATGTACGTCCTTAATTAGAAAGTCCGTTATTGTATAGAATATGTGCATGCTATGGATACTTAATATAATATACATATAAGAGGATACATAATTTACGAGGGAACCTTTCTTTGGTAATCTGGTGTCGCAGTATTGTAGTCATCAGTGCTGTTGAAATATTTTTCGTGATTTTTTGCCAAAAAGGTGAGGACGCCGCTAATACACTTCACCACGATATCAACGGCATCGACGTCCATATTTGTATAGGTCAAACAACCTCCTAATTTTGCTAAGAAAAATATAGAAACAAATTTAATAAGCTCAACTTGTTCAAACCGAAATCTTGCAGTAAATATCTAGGTATACGTACCATACCATTTCATAACCACAATAATTATTACAACCTTTCATTAAATTATTAAACTTATTAATCATCAAAGTCCTTACTGAAAAGTCTTAAGAAATGTGCTCCTCCGTATACTTTAGTTAATTCCAAGTTACCATCTGCTTCTTTAGTGTCTGCCTCAAACTATAAAAAATGTAAGACATTCAAAACGATTACCGAAGAAAATGACACCACAGTAGAAAATGACACACTTTTTAGGACACTGAGAAAATGACACACCTGAAAAAATGACCGATGGGTAAAATGACACATGTAAAACATGACCCAGGTTACAAACGACACACCAAAAAAGTTAAACTAAAATCGTTGATTTTCAAATAAATATCGTTGAAACCCTTATCTTGACAAGGTAAAAAATAGTATTCATTCGGGTTTGATAAGCTTTGGAAATGTTATAGCCCAGACCCAATTTTAACTTTGAGACAACTCGAATAAAACATTAGCCCCTATGTAATGACGATGTAGTCCTTCAGCAAATGTATGTAAACGGAACGTAACTGGCCACAAAAGAAATTTAATTTGGAGTTGCTAAAACTGAAAATTAAAAAATCTGGAAATCGTTGGGCACTAAATCTGCAAAATGGACAATCAAGACATAAAATCCTTTTCCTTTTCTTTTAATCTTGAAAATAAGTCTACTTTCAAATAAGATAGATCTGATGCCCATGTTTTTGTTTAGAGAGCTAGTCTGGTCCATAAGTGGGCGCCCTCGCGTATGTACATACGCACTGAAATCAAACAGGGACACGCACTCACATATTTGATTTCATTGCGTACATAACCCACTTATGGTCTGGTCTACGTGTTGTCGTACTTTGTGCGCTAAGCAGGGTCAAGGCATCGATCCCTATACTACATACCTGCCGATTCTGGTTGATATCACCGTGTTGATACGGGGGTTCGCTGTTACAGTACCCATCTAAAGCACTGTTTATAGTTACCTTCCCTAAATAAAAAAGTCTCGGTATCACCAAAAACAGGATAACATATCTGAGTACCTTCAGGTGCAGGCAACTTCCGACCATAAACTCGCTTGTTTTGAAAAGTTCTAAAAAAAAGTTGGAAAATCAATCACGCGTGCGTATATTTTAATTTAACTTTTTTGGTGTGTCGTTTTCTCCACGTGTCATGTTTTTCGGTGTGTCATTTTCACCGGCGTCATTTTTGTAGTGTGTGGTTTTCTCCTTGTGTCCAAAAAAGTGTCATTTTATCCCGGTCATTTCCCCCGTTTACCATTCAAAAATACACAGCATATATACATGTAAAATATAGCAATAATGGAATATTGTTTAAAGTCATTAGTAAAAGCTAAAAGCAACTGTGTTCTTAATTTAAACTTACATCAATGTACTGCTGACGTTCATAACGATACAAGAGTTGGTTTGTACACATGGCATTAAAATACTCCTTTAGACCCAAAATTAATTCCTTTGCTTGGTGTTCATCCTCGTTATTTTCTTTCACATATTCATAATAGTCCTCCAATATAGAATGTATGGTGTGCTTCGCAGGTATATTAGCGAGCTACATGAAACATAGAGATGCATTTAATATTTAATAGTATAATAATATAATAATAACCTCTGGAAATTGCAACATATTTAGAACAGAAGAACTTGATTGATTCTCTAGCTACAAATAATTGTTCATCCAAGATATCATTGTTATCGTTGTTGAATATAAAAATAAAATATCTTACTCTTTTTTGACGACATATGAAATCCCAGTCATCTACTAGGATACTTTGCAACTGTTCCGGTATTTCAATTTTAACCTCTTGCTTAGCATCATATATCTCCTCCTAGAAAACAAAGCAGATTGATAGTAGTAGAGTAGCTCTGACTAAATAGTCTACATTTTCATAAAACAAACACAAAAAATATATTACATAACAAAGTCATTCATGATATTTTACCGGTTCCACAAATTCACTTCGTTTCCTTTTCTTTGGAGTATCTTCATCAGCTTTTACATTTTCTAGTTTAATTTTTGGACCCTTTGTATCCAAAATCGGGGTAGAGGACCGAGAATCAGTTGTTGACAAATTTCCACTACTTGAGTCACCCCCTATTGATCTCTTCTTATTAACTGTTGTAGCTTTAGGAGTACCACCTTTCTTCCCTTTACTATAAAATTATGTCATGAAAAGACAAAATTAATTTTTTTTCTTAAAGCGACAACATTTATTTTTTTTAAACAAAAGTTGTATGAATTCAAATGAGTTTAGATTTAGATCACAAGTGGCCAACAATAAAATGACACTGAAACTTACTTATCATTAAGAGCCCTTTTAAGTTCATTTTGTTTCTTTAGATTCTCATCAGAGTACTTCAATACTCGACGTTCTGGTACCCATTCATCCCAACTATTATTTGTTTAAAAAAATATATAGAAAAAAAGTATTACATATATTACATATTAATGTGCCTATATTATACTTATACTTTTCCTGTTAGCGGTGATTTCTTATGAATTAAAGGTACAGACTAGTAAATACAACAGAGCTGTATTTAACTTGAAGATTAAAAACAATTATCATTTTTCTCACGTTTTACTCCAGCCGGCATAATGAATCCTGTTAATAAAGGAACGTATATGTTAATACTTTTGTTCGACGTGTTTTTTTATTGTGTGCTTCAAATTTTTCTCCTTCCCCTCCCTTTTATCAGGTTAATCAGAGAAATTCTTAGTTATTAAGTACTTTTAATAAGATTGATTTTGTGCCTATTTTTTTACCAGTATTGAATCTCCTTTTCCCGAAATGCAACCTTCAAAACTTTGCCTTCATAAATGAGTGGCCCATGAAAGCATAATACCCTTTCATTTATTTCATATATAGCATTTGCAACTAGAATGAACAGAAAAAACAAATATTATAACAGACATACTTCGTATCTTATATCTTATGCAATGCGTAACATACATATAGTTTATTAAATATATTTAAATGTAAATAACAACAATTTTTTACGCACTGTCATCTGGATTTGTTTTCTTTGACATTTTCGAATGTTGGAAGACCACCTGAATAATACAAAAATTATCTGTTTAACTTTATCATTCAACAACGACAAACGCATATTATATAGATTGTTGGTATTTATAATGTGTGATGTGTATATTGTTTCCCGATTCCCGATGTGTAAAAAATTCACAAAATTAACTTTATGATTTTTGTACACACGTAATTAAATACTTACTTGTATGATGAACGTCAATGAAAATAGGTATTATTAGTCTATTTAGCGGTTTAATCTTTACTTTTACTTTCCAGTTTGGTCGTATTATTACTTAATTACTTAAATACAAGTAGTATTACTTTAAAATAAGTAGCTCGGTCGGCTCAAATATTTTACTAAAAATTTCATTCCAGTTTTCCAGTTTTGATTCAAAAACAAAAAAATTAAAAAAAAAACGTCAACACATTCCTTGATTCTGGATCTGGATTTGATGAGGCGCAAAAATAGTTCAAATGGAAAGAAAGAAAAAAACCACCACTGCACACTTCATACTTCATACTACCACACATAATATAGCAACATACTTATAGAGTAAATACCACACACACACATACCGAACCTAGGCGAAAACCAAGAACGAATTCGAAAAATTGTGAATCCATATCAAAATTAATCTATTTTTAATCAAAATTTGTAACTACTTGAGTGATATGAATTGTGTTTTGTGTTGTATCATACATTTGATTCATAGTTTGTCGTAATTGTAAAATATTTCCCAGATCGTGTCACAAAGGTTGCCCTGCCGTAAATACGTTTATTAGGTAGGTCTTTCAAGGACAGCAATAAATAATACAAAATAGTTATTATTAAGTTCTGCTGCTCAAATACACTTTGGTACTTGACACATATTTGGTATATTATATTATACTTAACATTTAACATGATAATTATCATGTTAAGTATATAATGCAATACAATACGCTTTTAAAAGCGTATTGTATTGTTGCAATAA
>JAQIVE010007421.1:0-10464 GCA_034698285.1 Sminthurinus bimaculatus
GCTTGTAGCTGTCACTTCCTGTTAAATCTTTTTTTCCAGTGCCATAAAAAATACTGAGGAAAATTTAAACTGTTGGCTCGTGCCAATATTATACGAGCAGAACTTGCTCTTTCAAAGACCATTAAAAATACGGCAAAAAATTTAATCTCTAGGTCTATGTAAAGCCATTAAAATCATAATGAAAAATGCAATTTAAATTATCTAAAAAAATAAAATGGCTCTTTCCAAATTCCAAATCGTCTCACATTTTCATTTTTTTCTCAAAACAAGCCGCTCATAGCAACATCAAGTCAAGCATTTCTAGCATCTCGCGTCATCATACAACTGTGCAGAATTTCCATACATTTTTTTATCATCAATCTTTCGCCAATTTTCTCCCGTTGGTCATTTTTAATGAAAATAAACTTTCTTTGAATGCCAATTTTTTTAATTGTTGCAAAAATTTTAGATGGAAATTATGAAATGGTGAAAGGTTGACTAAAAAACATATGAAAAGTTCGAAAAATGAAAAGAATTCAAGTACCGCAAAGTCCTCGGACTGCGGGATGAGAGCTCCTTCTCGGAACCATTGAATGGTGGGGTTGCCCGTGACCTGAGTTCTAAACTGAGCTGGACTTCCCTCGTCCACGGTCACATCCTGAAGCGGAGTCATCGTGGGTGGTGCTTCCGCACTTTCTTGGGCTATTAACGCAAATAAAAATAAAGATAAATTAAATTTATAAAAGAAAGCCATAAAATAAACTATACATCAAAAGAATTCTTGTGTGTACAAGAAAAAAGGTAAAAAAATAAGGTCTATACACGTTTATATGCATGCCCAGTATTTTAATTAACATTTTGTGGCAGCCATCCAAAAACTGCACAAGTACAAGAAGAACACGAAGAATTCTCCCTTTCATCTGCATTTTTTTGTCATCCATGCTTATTTTTGCACAGCTTTCTCTTTTTCTTTCTCTCCAATGCCAATGACAAGAAAAAGATACGAAATACGAGTATCTACGAATGCGACTGCGACTGCAAAAATATTGTCATTGTCGTATTTTTAATTAATGGTGGATTGTAAACTTCTGCCGTCCTTTTTTTATGACTAATCCTGCATTTTGCTCCATGTGCTATTTATATTTTTTATTTTGACTTGTATGTAACAAGTAAAAAGTAAAAAAAAAACAAGCAATGCAAAAAAACTGCAGAAATTGAGACAAAATTAGTTACACGTGTGTGCTGTGTAATTTAATCTAAAATGGTCCAATGCAGATAAAAGGAGAGAAATTGAGTCGGCCGTCTTGCAGAAAATTAATTAAAACATGCAGTTCTAATTTCCTCAGTAATTACAACTAAATAAAAAACCCGGGTAAAATGCATTTTATTGTATGTACTTACGAAGAATTTTGAGGTTGCAAGATGAAGAGACTGTTCCCTTGGAGTTGGTGGCCGTCACTCCATACTTGCCTTCATCCTCAGGGAAGGTTTCCGTGATGCGGAGGATCACGGCGTCCCCTTCCGCGGACAACTTGAAGTACTTGCTCGGCTTCAGCGGCTTGTCGTTCTTGGTCCACTTGACCGTTGGAGCTACAAAAAAAATATTTAAATTCGATAAGTTTGCTCGATTCGTTTTTTGGCGCTTTTCCTATTTTTTGACAAATTGCAATTTTGAGCTAGTGCCAGCAAATTAATTTAATTTGGTGTTATTTTTATTTTATATCACGGTGATTATTCTTTTTGTATACCTGGTCTGCCTTGAATTCTGCATTTGAGGACGATTTGTTGTCCTTCTGGGACGGTGGCGCTCTTGAGAGGCTCAACAAGGACGGGGGCCGTCTCGGCACTTTCTTCCTTCTTCTTGGGAGCGGCCTTATCACTGGTGGCCGTGGGCTCCACAACCGCGTCCGCCTCACAACGAGCCTCTCCCAAACTGTTGATGGCAATCACCTCGTACTTGCCAGAGTCCTCTGGGATCGTGTTGCTAATGATCACCGAGTAGGTGCTCTGGTCCTGGGCGATCTTGTGGCGAAGGTCTGGAACTATCTTCTTGCCATTCTATAACGGCGAAAAAAAGATTCATTTTTGTTTCTTAAAAACATGGCGGACTTTTTACATTTTAGAAATTTTACGTGAGGATAAAATAAAGTACCTTCAGCCAGTAGACGTCCACGGGTTTGGCTCCGGAGACCTTGGCGTCAAATCGGAGGACGGCTCCCGCCTTGACCTTCTTGTCCTGGATGGTTGTGAGGAAGGAGGGAGGGGAGGCGGTTCCCTGCTTCGTCTTGGTGGATTTTTCCTCCACGACTAGATTAGCACTGCACTTGGCTTGACCTCCCCGATTCTCCGCTATGCAGCTGAAAATGCCCGAGTCTTCCATAAAGACCTGGAAAAAAATGTTCATGATCAAAATTATGTTCATTTTCTACGATTTTGATGATTTAAGCCTAGTATTCACTTCGCCTTTTCACGTGAAAACGGTTCGGATGAAAACAATTCCAATGTTAAAGCATAGGAGAAATTTTTCATTTGGCCACTTTTCACGTGGAAAACGCGAAGTGAATACTAGGCTTTAAAGAGAAAAACGTAGTTTTTTTGAAAATACTTAAAATGTACCTCTCTAATGACCAGAATAGACTTTGTACTAAATGTATTGATTTGGAAATCGTTGGAGTTTTGAATGGGGAAGTTCTCACGGAACCATTTTACAGTTGGTAAGGGATCGCCTAAAATTTAAAAAAAATGTTTTTTTAAAAATATTTTTAAGGCTTCAAGACAAGTTCTTCAGGGTTTTTTAGATTTTTGAAAAATTACCATCAAATTCCACTTCAAATTTGCCCTGTTCCTTCTCAAATACTCGGCATGGTTGGATTTTCTTGGTAAAAACTGGAGGTTTGGCAGGTTTCTACAAAGTCAAAAAGTTTATACGTTATATCTTAAATTACGTAATTTTCCTATTTTTTCAAAAACGCATATTTTGGTGTTCTTTTTGAAAAATCAAAATTCTTACCACGGGGCCTTGGACAACTCGTTCGGTTGTCTTGGCTTTGTGTTCCATCTCCGAGGTTTCAGTGGCAGTGATTTTTCTTGTGATTTCCAAATCACCCTTGTTCTGTTGAAACGAAGACATTTTTTTTTCATTTTTGTTCAAAATTTTAACTGTTTAATTCTGAAAAATGCTTCATAATATTGGTTTTTACGGACCTCCTTTTGAACCTGCTTGCTCGTCGAAGTTTGGACCTCCTTTCCATGAAGAGTTGTCTCACTTGGCTCTAAAGGCTTGGCTGGTTCCTGTTCAGTTGACCTAGAAGCAAAAAAATTGGGGATAATTTTTTACTCGCCATTACCATGGTTACCCATTAAATTTAAAAGAGATAAAGTAAAAAATACTACTACGTACTTCCATTGTTTTAGTTTGACGGCTTGTTTGTTCCTCTCCTCGAGATTTCCCTCCTGAGAGTCCTTCTCGGTTCGCTCAAGGTTGGACTTGATGAATACGGAGGAAATGTCCTTCTTGGACACCCTTTGAGCGTGCTCTTGGATCGCCAGTTTGGCCTGCTCCTCCTCGGCCACCTTCTGCTCATAGTTGCTCGCCATCTTGGTGGCCAAGGATTTCTTCTCTCCGGGGATTTGTTGCTGCCTCGACATCTCTCGGATCCTCTGCTCCTTCATCAACTGACCCTCTTCCAACTTGTGTCATTTTTCAAGTGGTCATTTTTCAATGGTTCAGGTCAATGGTTGTCAGGTTGTGAGTAGTTGTTGTCAATGTTTTGGTAATGATGATGATTTGATTGTTGTTGGTGTAAGTTTGTGTTGTGAGTTTTTGTGAATATGCCGAGAAAAGTTATACACACACAAATTCAATCAGTTTACCATTTTTACCATTTTTTTTTACCAACATCCATTTTGGCGTGCAAATGAGTATTTTATATATATGGACATTGTTTGTGAATTTTGAAAAATCAAAACCCCGGGGAAATTTGAATCAATATACATACATGTACTTAACTGAATTTTTGAAATTTGGCGGTAGTTTTGATTTTTCGTTCAATATTTTTGTGCCTGAATTATGTTTTTTTTTTGTGTGACATTTTTTGTATTTTTGTACTGTATAGAGTTTTACCTCTTTGATTTTTCCATAATAATCGTCATTCTTCTTGGACTTGACCTTTTCCTGCCATTCAAGGACTTGGGCCTCCTTGGTTTTGCCGCCAAAGGTCTCGGGGGCGTGTGGGGCAGCGGAGTCCTTCTGGCCTTGTCTCTCCTCGAAAACCTTATCAAGCTCAGTGGAGCGATCCTCTTGGTACGTTTTCAAGTCCAAATCGTACCAGGCTTTAACAATATATATGAAAATCAATGGACAAGGGACACAAAAGGTGATTGTTAGTATCGAGACAAGGACACAATTTACACCTCAACAGAGAGTCAACAACCGTGAGTACAAATTACAATTACAATACCCAAAATACATTTACAAAAGTACAGATAGAAGGCAACCCAAAGGAGTCTTACGCCGCGGTGAGTTTTTCAAAACTCCCCGGTAGTCATCGTGACGATTCCGGACGATCAGTTCAGTCTTTGCATAAGCCTCGCCCAAGCTGTTCTTGGCCAACACCTCAACACTTCCGTGGTCATACTGACGCGTCTTTGGGATGTCCAGGTGCCACATACCGTCGTGCGTCAACTTGTAGCGGGTACCCTGCAATTTGTTTTTTTAAAAACGTGTAATTTGGGCACATTTTCCCATTTTGTTAGTAAAACGATTTTTGAGGCAGGTGTTTGATTTTTCTTACATTCATAACGGTACGTCCGTTGACTAGCCAGAGGACTCGTGGTCGTGGGAAACCAGTCACTCGGCATACGAATCTGTGGATTTTTTAAAAAATTGGTTGAAATTTCAGGTAAAATGGACAATTGATAAAAAGGAAGAAAAAAGTAAGGTTGGAAATCATGGTACCTGGCCCAGTCGCCTTCATACACTTCCTGGGGTTCTGGTTTGGTCACAAAGACGGGAGCTTCTCGCTTTCTTTCTTCCTCGGCCAACTCCTGGACAGGTCGTTGCCAGGAGGCCTCCATCTTACGGATTTTGTCGATACTTTCCATGCCAGCGGGAAGTTGAGATTCATAGACGATGCCCGGCTTGCCGGTTGTTTTAATGGTGGCCTTGGTTTGGTCACTGCCGTATTGATTCGTGGCAACGCAGATGTATTCGCCCGAATCTGTGTAAAAATATTTTTTTAAAATAGGTAAATTTTACATTTTTCAAAAAAACCGGAATAATTTCGACATTTTTCAAAAAAACCGGAATAATTTCGACATTTTTCAAAAAAACCGGGATAATTTCGACATTTTTCAAAAACACCGGGATAATTTTGACATTTTTCAAAAAAACCGGGATAATTTCGACATTTTTCAAAAAAACCGGGATAGCTTTGACATGTTCCAAAAAACAAATTTAAAAAAAACAGGAATGAATTTTCACCTTCAGGGTAGACCCATTCAAAGTTGAGAGCACAATAGCCAAAGTCGTAGATAGGCACCAGACGATTTTCTATAGCGAAAACAAATAAATTTTCAGAAAATTTCCAAATTACCATTTTTAGCTACTGCATAAAATTTTCACGGGAAGTTGAAACTCACTGTGAGTCAATGGTTTTCCATTGAAGAACCACTCGAGTTTCATGTGTGGGTCTCCAACAGGGGCGAGTTGACACTCGAATTTGGTGGACTGCATCTCGGTGAGACTGGTTTGGTCCTGGATCTGGGTGACGAAGCGAGGTGGTTGCTTCTTGTCCGCATCGTAGATGTCGTCCTCTGTAAGGAACACGTCCGAGGTGTACTTCTTGATGGCAGCCTCCATCTGCACAAGGGTCTCTGACTTCTTCATGCCCTTGGGCATCTGGTTCGCCAGGATGATGGACGGAAGTTCTGTATACAAATTGTTTCAAAAAACGATAAAACATTTTTGCTTGTAAAGTTAAAAGATGATAGGGAGATTTTACTAAAATTTCTCAAAATTTTAAATTAACGTACGTTTGCAGGCAATGGTTGCCACAGTCTTAGCCTCTCCAAGTTCGTTTCTGGCCACGCACGAATATTCTCCAGCATCTTCTGGATAAGCGTGCTTAATGTCCAGGCTGACGAAGCCAAAGTCGTAGACAGTCGTGAATCGAGATCCAGTTCGGAGCGGCTTGCCGTCCTTGTACCATTCAACCGTCAACCTGTCATGGAAACCATTTAAAGGTTATCATCAAAATTCTCAGATTTTTCTGAAAATTACAAATTTTTGAAAAATTATTTTTACCTCGGGTCAGTTTTTGGTTCAACTCGAGTTTCAAATCGGACATTGTCTCCTTCTCCCACCGATACAGACTTGATCTATTTTTTCAAAATTTCACAAAATTCGTGATTTTTTATAAAAAAAGTTTTGAAAATCGTAGTTTTTGTAAAAAAAAAGTGTTTTGTTTTTTTACCTCCGATAGGAATTTGGGTGGTGAGATGGGCGCATCCTTTTGGTCTGGGGCCCTGAGAGGTCCCCGTTCAAGCTCGCTCAATTTCTGGGCGTCGAGTCCCGATGGCAACTGAGACTCGTGCACAATATTTTGCTTTCCCTTGCAGGTCAGCTTGGCTCGACTCGTGGCAAATCCGTATTTGTTCACGGCTCGACACAAATATTCGCCGCTGTCCCGGGCAAACGTCCAGTCCAGATCCAGACTGACAAAGCCAAAATCGTCACTGGCTGTAGTCATAGAAACAAAACAAATTCATGAAAATTTGGCCAAGTTTTTGGGTTTTAGCATTTTTTCAAAATTTAGAACATTTTTTACCTCGAACTCGAGATCCGGTGACCAAAGGTTTGCCATTGAGGTACCACTCGATTCTAAGGTTGGGGTCATTGTTGGGCTCGACCCGACATTCAAAGTGAGCAGGGAGACCTTCGCCAATCTCAATATCGGATATTTCGGTGACGAATTTGGGTGGGACTTGTTTCTCTTCCTCGATGACCACTTCATCCCGCTTCCATAGATTCTCCTCCAGTTTCTGGATGGACTCTGTTCCAGTCTTGAATTGACTTGGCAGCTGTGGCTCCGAAACGATTCCTTGACGTCCCTTCACCGACAGACTGCACGATGTTGTCGCCTCTCCATGACTGTTTGTTGCCTGGACACAAATTTCCAAGTTTTTTTTTAAAAACAAGCAAATTTTGGCCAAAAAAGTAATTTTAAAAATTAGGTCAATTTTTCTTACTTTGACAGTATAAAGACCGGAATCCCGGGCCTGGACTCCAGAGATCTCCATGATGACATAGCCAAAGTCGTTGATCAACTTGACCCGAGAGCCGCTGGTCAGGCTCTTGCCATTGTGGAACCAGTCGATCCTCGTGTTGGCGTCCTTGGGCTCGAGTCTGCACTCAAAGTGGGCGAGACCGTTTTCGGGGAGGGTCAGGTCAGTCAGTTGGGTCAGGGTTGGTGGTCGTCCGCTGTCGTCGGGAGCATCCGTGGCCGCCCTCTGTTGACCCAGACCCTCCAACTCGGCAATCTTGTCCATGGTGGCGTTGACGTTGCGGAGTTGACTGTCCAAAATGAGACCTCGTCGGCCCGCGCAGCTGAGCGTGGCCACTGTCACGGCCTCTCCGTAGTCATTGGACGCTACGCACTTGAACTCGCCAGAGTCCTCCTCGTAAACGGAATTGATCTCCAGGATGACGAAGCCAAAGTCTAGACAACAAAAAAATACGAAAAAATTTTTATTTTAGCCGAATTTTCGAAAAAAGGTCAAAGGTCAAATCCAAAATCTATCAATTGAAAAGGTCAATCTGCTCACCATTAAAGTTCTTGAACCTGCTGCCAGTTCGGAGTGGTTTATTATTCCAAAACCATTCCACCTGAAATTCAGAATTCAAAATTTTGAAAAAGTGGCCAAAAAATTTATAAAAATTGTAAAAAATGGTTGATTTTCAAAAAAATTGACCTTAAGCTTGGGATCATTAGTGGGCTCAAGTCTTGCTTCAAAGTGAGCATTTTCACCCTCTCGAAGGCCATCGACGTTGGCCAGGGGGACGGTGAAAACGGGGGCCTTGCCCACGGTCACATCCTCGTCTCGGCGCTTCTTCCTGTTCATCGAATCCTCCAAATTCTGAATCTTTTCCAATCCCCCCATCATGCGCTGAAAAAGGTCAAACAGGGTCAAAGGTCAAAAATCAATTTAATTTAATTTTGTGGTTTCTATAGTGAAAATGGCAATTTTGGAAATTTTGGGCGATTTTGGTGTGTGACCTTACTTTTGGTATCTGGGGCTCAAAGATGAGACTTGCTTTGCTGGCGCACTTGAGTGTGGCTCGAGTAGTGTCGTTGCCCAGTTTATTATAGGCATAGCACTCATACACGCCGGAATCCTCTTCATAACAGTAGAGAACGTCGAGGATGACGATGCCAAAGTCGTGGAAGGTGCGGTACTTGTGACCCGCACGGAGTTTTTGTCGGGTGCCAGTCTTATTGTCCGTGTAGTACCACTCGACGACGAGATCGGGGTCGTCGATGGGGATGAGTCGAGCCTCAAAGTGACATGACATGCCCTCCTTGAGGTCAACTTGGTCCTGGAAGTGCTCGGTGAACTTGGGTGGCTGCAACTTAAGGAGGGAAGAGGCGTCTGGCTTCTCCTTGCCAAAGCCTTCCAACTCGAGGATTCGAGCGTAGGCGTCGGGCTGGAGAGTGTCGTAGTAGACACCACCCTTTCCACTGCAACCCAAGGGAGCTCTAGTTCTATCCTTTCCGTATCTATATTTCAAAAATTGTCAAAAAAAGTACATTAAAATTGGGGTTAAGTTTCAAAAAAAAAAGAGTTTTCTAAAAAAAAATTACTTGTTTCTGGCGACACATTCATAAACTCCGGTGTCCTCGGTTTGTACTTGAGCAATGTCCAAGACGACATAACCAAAGTCGTAGACGCTCTTGATTCGGGCCGAGGGCATCAACGGCTTTCCATTGTGGAACCATTCCACGACCTGATAGATTGTTGAAAAAAATTTAATTTTGGAGAAAAAATACTATTTTTTGTGGTAATAAACTGTAGGTTTTTTCGTGGGCATTCTTACCATGTCTGGATCTCCAACTGGAACCAAAGTGGCCTCGAAGTGAGCACTTTGACCATCTCGCAAATCTTCCAGAGGCTACAATCAAAGATTCAAAATTGTGAAAAAATGTGCTTTTGAAGAAAAAATCTTTTTTTAATTTTGAAATTTTGTACCTGAATTTGAGTGGTGAATCGTGGTGGTCGTCCACTCTCAAAGTCAACGCATCCGAGTTCGACGTCAATTTCGTCGGTGCCATATTTGTTGGTGGCCCGACATTTGTAGGTTCCCTGGTCAGCCTTGAGGACATCCTGGACTTCGAGGACAACCATGCCAAAGGCATAGACGGTTCGTCTCTTGGCTCCCGCCTCCATCGGCGTGAACTCAGTGCCGCCCACTGGCTTGAAGAACCATTCCACAACCTGATCGGGGGTTTCCAAAATATTTCGATTAATTTTAAAAAATGGTCAAATATAATTAAAACTGTTGTAACAATTCCGGTTTTATACAAACATACCATATCTGGATCGCCGACTGGAACAAGACTGGCTTCAAAGTGAGCCATGTCACCTTCTGTAAGGTTCTGCAGATTTTGGAACTGTGGGCAAAAAATATATAATTTTTACATTAATATTGATTGCTTATGCTTTTAAGCCAAAAGTAAGATTTTTAAATGTCTAGATATCCTTGAGATATTTATTGACCTGGGAGGTAAATTTGGGTGGAATGCCGGCAAAGTCTTTGGGTGGGGCTTTGGAGCTCTTCTTGCGGGCGTCCTCCAACGCCTGAATCTTCCCGAGACCTTCCTCGCCCTTGGGATGCTGCGTCGCGTAGATCAAGGCACTCTTGTCTGCATTTTTCAGAAAAATTAATTAAATAGGAGTTAGAAAATTTTGGCCATTGCATTGTGGATTTAGGATTAAGCAAACAACCAACCACTTCAATTTAATTTTAGTTTTGATGTTTTATTTGTCTTAAAAAATCACCTGTGACATAGACAGTACTGGCAGTAAAGGCTTCACCTGTGGTTCCGAAACAAAAAAAGCGTGTAACTAATCCATTCAAACTTTATCATTTAAACATTTCAAAATTTTATTTCTATTAAAAATTTCCAAAAAAATGCTTGTTTTGAAACTGACCATGTTTATTAAACCCACGGCATGTGTACAGTCCCTGATCCAGGTCGTTCACACCATCCACATCCAATGTAATAAAACCTGCATGGAGGCAACACAAAAAATTAAGTATTTGTTCATCATAGAATTTTTTTTTAGGAAATTAAGAAAATCCAATCAAGTTTTTCACGTACCGAAATCGAAAGTCGACTTTTTCCTCGTTCCATGCTCCAAAGGCTTGCCATTGAAAAACCATTCGACTGAAACACAAAGATGATTTACTATATTAAGTTTCCGAAT
>JAQIVE010007422.1:0-10463 GCA_034698285.1 Sminthurinus bimaculatus
ATCCCGCCAAGTTTTCGGGGATTTAATCCTTAATCCTTAATGGATTAATTTTTTTGATTAATCCAGGCAACACTGGTAAGTACAGTGTACATATTGCATTTTATATTAATATTTTATTAATGAAATTCAGTAGTACTTGGGTACAGAGTACAGAACAGAGGTATTTGAGCTCCTGAACGATTCTGCCTTGCAAAAAAAAAAAGAATAACAATATAAGTAGATATTATAGGACCAGTACCTAGTATATTAGCAATATTATATGTACATACTATACATACATATATAATGTAGTGTTCTTTCACCATCATCAACGTCCTCGTCCTCTATATATTATATCATCTGCAAAAAGCAAAAAGATTATTATGTATTATTATTATTATTACCTCCGCGTCATCCCCTCCTCCACCTTTACCTTTTCATGTAATATATTTGTGCACTGACTGTAGTTTATATTATTTATAAATATTTATTATGTATTGTAACTGATGAAGTTGGAATTCGGTCTTGTGTGTATTGTGTATAACTGTAGTCTTTTTCAAATAATTCTCAATTTAATATAATGACAGTATTATTGTACATATGAGCATATGTGTGTTGTTATTGTATCGTAGAATTCGTAGATCGTAGATACGTGTTTTGTATTAACGATCAAAGATATAGCCGTGTTGTTATATTAATTAATGAGAAAGCGAGCAGGGCAAGGGTTATAAAGAATCTCCAGTGCGCACCAGAAATAAACCAATGGTACGTGTACCTATATAGTGTTTTAAAATAAGCTCAATCGTGTCTATGGATACATTAATTTTTAATACATACAACACACCTCACGAAGCAGGATTAAGCAGAGGAAAGAAAGAAAAAAAGGAAAAAATCGTCTCATATTGCTCTCTGCTCTCATATTTGGTTACTTTTGCAACCAAATGCTTAATTATACAAGAGTCTCTCTGATTTACGCTGGTGCGAAACTTTCCTTAAAGAACCAAACCAAAAAAGAAAGAAAGAAAGTTGAAGTGAACCATGGCCAAGACAATAAAGAGCCTGTTGCTATTTCTTCACAAGTAAATACTGATGATGTATCTACAAGAACAAACATATTTTGCTGCTTTTATGGCGAATATTCTTTGACTTTCAGTATATACATTCATCGTTTTTAGTGAGTGTGTGTTTCAGTTTTGTTCAAGCAAATGATACGTTAGCAGTAAATATAGGGGGAAGTGTACTATAAATAATAGATTTCATATTAGTTATAGTTTCTTCGGTTTCATGAAACAACAAGAAATATATCAACTGATAATCATTCTTCCTGTATTGAAAATGAGGACTCTTGTTTTCATCAGTTTTTTTAGAAGCAGTTTCACCAAAATATTTCCTATGATATGTGATAACAAACTTTGAAAACAGAGAGAAACTAGAATTTTTACTCTATTGAAATTCAAAATCGTGACAGTTTTTATTTCTGTCCTACAATGACTTGAAGAAGTACAAAAACAAAAGGTGCTCCTCTCTACCTGTGTGTGAATGTATTGTAACGCAGCTGTCTCTTGTTATACGAAAAGTTAAGTATTGAGTATAGCCAGCTAAATTTTATCATTTATCATCCGATCAAAAATCGAAAAATTGCTTGCTTCGTGTGTTTAGTCAAAAGTTGAACAAAATAAACAAAAATATGCATATTATGTGACTTACGAAAGAAATTCATGTATGCAGTTTTCCTGAGGTGACACAAAGACATAACAAAGACACAGACACATATGGAAAGCATTATAGAAAAACGCTTTTTGGTAATGTATTAATATATGGCATTTCCATGGTAACTTAGTGTTTTTCTATAATGCTTTCCATATGTATTTGTGAGAGTGGACGATATATGATTGATACAGTTGATTTGAAATTGATGGACTGCAGTGTATACTGGAACGGGTTTTATTTTTTGATGTTGAGTGAACTAATTATGTACTTAACTTAACGACATAGTTTTTTCATCTCTACATTTTCCATGTGTATTACACAGTTTACAGTTATTATACACACACATGATAAAATACAATAAAAATTCACTTTACATTTGCGAGGATAGCTCACGACATTCATAATGGACTTCTTTTCAGTGCCAGTGTGTGTTGTATTTTACAAAAACAATTTATTCAAATTAACTTGGAGTCATGCTCCTGCTCAATGTTCATGTTTCACTTGGCATGGGCCTGCATAAATAAAACGTAAACTTTGAAAACAACAAGAACATGAGAAAGGAACACTGAAAAAATTTAACCACAAATTTTTACTTCAAGATCATTGAATTGACTGACGTCCGCTGTGCTTAGGCTGTATATACTGTAAAAAGTTGTTAAATTTGCATATATAAATAACTTGTTGAATCATGGCGTCCAAGAAGTGTAATAAATTTCGAGCAACAGTTGCAACTGGACCGCTTAAAATTGGCAGGTATCTTATTTCTTACTTCTTACCCCTATTTTATTTAGTGTGAATATGATGATGATGATTTCCCCTGTTCTAGCGTACTGTATTCTGCATATATATATGTGGTTTGAATATGATTGAATTGATAAAGTGAATGCAGAAAAGGAAACACACATACCTACCAAATTTATGCTTTTGTATATTATGGAACTTATAACAAAGGGAAGAAAGTATCTATCCATTATCGTAAAAGGCTGGACAATAATACAGATTATAGATTGACGATTGATCATGTTTTCGGGGCATGATCAATTAGCAAATGATACACTATAATTTTAACAAGTAACAAGTAAATTGTAACAAGCAGATTGTATTACATAAAATATTATAGTATATAGCAACCAACACACAAGTTGAATTTAGACATATACATACATATTATGATGTATTGTAATACACATAGGGACGGATTCCTCAAAGAAATATTCAATATGCTCTCATTTTATAATTTATAATAATGTATGGAACTCCCTGTTCACTGTGTTTAATAAAGCTGAGACGATTAGCATCAATTTATTTCATTTCACATGTATGCATGAATATATACTGTTTAATACAGTGGAGTCTCAAGCTATAGTCAACTGGCCAGTAGTTAACAGTTATCATCGTATATTATTTATACTTTACACACACACACACAGTACACAATGTTTTTAATCGTATTCGATATTATGTACATATGTTGTACCTGTCATATTTTCCTACACATCACTGTCAAATCTCCAAAATCAATACATGCCTCAATTTTAGGATAAATCACGAAAAAATGTACATAAAGACGAAAATATACAGAAATTACATAAAAATTCACATTTTGGCCATGTCTGCTGTTAAGTCGGTTGTAGAACTGCACTTTACAACCAAAGTCTATACTACAGTTTTACGTTTCCCCAGAAGGTTTCCTAACAAGTCGAGGCATCACTGTAGACTGTAGTTAATAACTTAATAACCATAGGATGGGATCGAAAAGAAAATATAGTAATGTACTTTTACGCATCTTTCCCCTATATACATACATACCAACTTTTACCTATTTATACTAGTAACTAATACAGCTTCAACTTGAGCTTGACATGTAAAAATTTGCAGTCGTATTTTGTATTTTACTTACATTCGCTATACTCTCCTAACTGCTAATTACTGAACAAACATATGAAAAGATCATATTGAGTATTTATTTGTCCATTGAGAGGAAATAATTTTTCACTCTTTGCAATAATCCAATATTGTCTATCTCAAACTCTATGGATACATATAATACATAATGCATACACATATAGAATATAGATAGACTTAACTCTAATGCAACGTAACTATCTCTCACTGCATTATGCATATAATAATATGACGATGACGATGACAATACGTCGTTTGTAGTGTACAGTGTACATGTTTGTCACAAGTGTAGATGTAATATAATATATTTACAATAGTATAATAATATGTAAGTAACGTAATTTTTTTGCAAGGTTTTACCAGTAGTAGTTCAGCTTCACTATTTTTGTACTTGCATCTCATGTTCGTAAAAATATTCGAATATTAAGTACATACACAAGTCGTGTTTCTCTTTTTCCACTATTAATCCCATTCGCAACATGCATATTTAACTACTATTTAATAAAATATATATATCCTTATACTTACCTATGTAGCGAAAGACAGATAAAACTAAATATATAATGAAGCGTGATGAACGTAAATATGTATATGTACTTATTTGCAGCGTAAAAGTTTACGTAGTATTCTATAGTATGATGTGTAGAGAATAGTAGTGTAGATTGTATGATGTAGATGCATATTATTATATAACAACAACAAACAAACAAAACAACAAGGGCTATTCATTATAACTAAGACTTACTCCAGCTACATAGTAAATACTAAATACCTACAGGTTTAAAATGAAACCGTATACAGAAGTAGGAAAAGAAAAAGAAGCAAAAAAAAAATTTGAGAAGAAAGAGATTCGAATTCGAGTCGAGATATTCGCACATTTGAAGGGAGAGTACAGGAATTAAGTATTATTTTCTTCTAAATGTTTGCTCTGTTTGCAGTCATAATAAGCTGTCTGAGGGTTTGTGTCTATACATAAATAATCAGCATCAAGTTTAAGTATACGTATGTACTTATGTGTATTATTATGTGTGCTAGAGACGTATCTTTACCTCTCCATCTCATCAAAGTGCGAATAATACATAATACGTAGTACACAGTACACATATAATTATAGTAAAAACTTATTTGTAGTTTATATGTATTTCAGTTGAGTGTTTTAGTGTTCAGTGCAACGCTTAATTTAAATGTGTGTGTAGATTTAAAAAAGTAAAAGATAGTTCAAAGTTGGTTTCAAAGTTGGTGGTTAATAGTTAATAGTACAGATTTTGTGAGTTTAATTTGGAAATAAGTGGATTATTTTTATATTTGTATACATATATTACAAGTAGTATAATAGTATTGTAGTTAAATGTTTAATTGAAGTCAATACATTTATATGGTATGTATGTAAGTATTTATAACGATGAAATAAGCACATGCATTGAAAAGTACAGATAAATTTTGCATGTGATAATAAAATGTTGACTGAGAATTTTGCGTAATGTTGAATCTTGGAGAGAGTACAAATATCATTGAAAGACCGTCGTCATTCAAACACATTTTTATTACAGAAAAATCAGCCCAGGCATCCCAAATCCGGGTAGTCCAGGGAGTTTTCGGAGAAAGTCCTCTACAACAATCCCACCAGAACTCAATAATAGAGCCGTCTCGACCCGCCGATCCAGCTTGAGTCAGGTGTTGGGTGACCTTCTTCTTGGGCAAAACAATCTTCAGAACAAAATGGCGACAGATACGAATCCCGTTTGGCCAAATACAAAAGAAGACTATGAACTCCGGGAAGTTATCGGTAAAAATTAAATACCCGCTTTATTTGCCATGCTATTGCATATTGTATGTATGTATGTTTCATTAGCTCCATTGCCATCGTCATCCTCCCCCTCCTCCACATTCCAATTTTGCAGTGTCAACAATCTTTTTCTTTTTTTATTCTTTTTACGGTCCAACTTCCAATGCCTGCCTCTCCTCGGTTTTGTGTGAGTTGAGAGCAGAGAGTGTATACTACTTACAATTTTTTATTATGTATTACACTTGTTTTTGATATAATATAATAGATATGCGGATGATGGTGACGATGATGTTATTTTTTTGTATTTGTTGATGTGGAGGATTTGTAATGCATTTAAGTTAAGATTTGCTCCGACGTAACATAATGTCGGTATTTGGTATATCCTACAGTTGTTTAAAAAGATTCTATTTTTTGTATAGAATTTTTTTTTCACATATACTAAATAATAATATTATACTCTTCTTAAATACAATACACACGTCTCCACACGTATATAGTTTTTTTCCATTTCTCATTACTCACTGTTAATATACAATACATACAAGTGTGTGTTGTCATTCAAGGTTGAATTGATTTAAATGCTAATTCTAAGGCAGTTTTAAACTCATGTGCCTTTTAATGTTGATAGTGTTTTTTGACGGCACTTTATACCATGGATCTACATAAAATACTATGTATAATGTATACATTTGTGAACCTTTTCATCTATAAGTATTCCCTTTAAAATACACATGTATGCAATGTTTTTATAAGAATGTCGTTTACTTTTTACTTCCATGGTGTAAAATGTATGGATTTTATGACAATAAGTTTGGTTTCAAAATTAAAATACGAATGAATACGCACATCCGCACGGTTTATTTAATCTCTTGTAAATGTTCACAAAATTTGTATGTATATGACTCTTAATATGTTATTTCGTTTTGACAACATTACACATGCATGGTTTTAAGTATTTTATGCATACATTTAATTCTATCATGAATGTTTTGATAAGTATAATGTCAAATGAATGAATTGTCAATGTTAAAAATTGTTTTACGGTTTTAATGATTTTCAAAGGTGTGGGTGCTACAGCTGTCGTTCATGCTGCACTTTGCCTTTCACGAAATAACGAAAAATGTGCCATTAAGAGAATCAATTTAGAAAAGTGGAATACCTCAATGGAGGAACTGTTAAAAGAGATTCACGCCATGTCATCATGTAATCATGAAAATGTCGTCAATTACTACACCTCCTTTGTGGGTAAGGATGATAAGAAAAAGTCATAAATCTTACTTTTGAGATAGCATGAAAGGTTTTAAAAATTTGATTATTTAATGTACTTTTGTTCCTTATAAATATGGAAAAAGATGCTGAAAGATGAGGTTTTAAATGAAAGTCGACGTTTCTTAATATTTTTAGTAAAAGAAGAATTGTGGCTGGTTCTGCGACTCCTTGAGGGTGGTTCTCTTTTAGACATTATTAAACACCGAATGAAGTCGACAGATTGCAAACGAGGTGTTTTTGACGAACCCACTATTGCTACAGTCCTCAAGGTAAATAATTGAATTGTGTAACATGTATATATTATATGCACTGTGATGTGTTTATATCACAAATCACAATATAATTTAAATGTTTAAAGAATTTTATCTAATCATTGAGTGTTACTACTTTACAAATGTATATAGTATACATAGTTGAGTAAGTCCATGATCGATCCATCGACCCTGGACTTACTCAACCAACGGTCCGGATCTTAAGTGTTATTAGTTATTAGTGCTATCATATGATATTATATTAGTGCTATGTGCTATGATATTATATGCTAATGAATAAAATTGTTTAAAATTCAGGAAGTTCTCAAAGGTCTCGAGTATTTTCACTCAAATGGGCAAATCCATAGGTACGCATATGAAACAAATGTTGGAATTTAATCAATACTATGTATTCGTATCCATAATAATATGGTATTTTACAGTCTTTAATGAATTACTGTCTTACTTTAGGGATATAAAAGCTGGTAATATATTACTCGGGGATGATGGAACAGTTCAGATTGCAGATTTTGGAGTTTCTGCCTGGTTAGCAACTGGTGGAGATTTGAGTCGACAAAAAGTTCGCCATACCTTTGTCGGTACCCCTTGTTGGATGGTAAAAATAAGCAAAATATGCATTTACATGCTTATAAATATTCAATTTTGTACGGGTCTCGTGAAGTGGGTTCATGATTCATAATAATTAGTTATTTTATTTCCTTATTTGTTTACAGGCGCCTGAGGTCATGGAACAAGTGAGTATACTCATAATATAAATAAAGTCTAAATCTTGTAAAAATAATCACGAGAAACTGACATTCCTTCTAGTGTGACTTATTGTTAATTTTCCATTTATCTGAAATCCTAGGACCATGGTTATGACTTCAAGGCGGACATATGGTCATTTGGTATAACGGCAATCGAAATGGTGACAGGAACAGCTCCATATCATAAATATCCTCCGGTACACAATGCTCACATTACATCTTAGACTGTAAACTGAAAAATATTACGTTATGATAGTCTAAGGACTACATATATACATAGCAATGCGAATGTAAAATTAATTTAACAACGCAATGTATTTAATATTTAATTCTGAATTTTCTTCTAATTTAGATGAAAGTCCTCATGCTCACACTACAAAATGATCCGCCTTGTATAGAAACTGGAGGGGAGGATAAGGATCAGTATAAAAATTATGGAACAACTATTCGAAAAATGATATCCGCCTGTTTACAAAAGGATCCAGCGAAGCGTCCTACAGCCACAGAGCTTCTAAAACACCCTTTTTTTAAAAAGGTACTTTTGAAAAATGCACACTGTCAAATTGTCTTTTAACAATTACTCACAAATAAATATTTAAATTATAAAGATCTAAATAAAATATACTTGATGGCCTTTTTTTGATTTTAGTCAAAGGATAAAAAGTACCTACAAGGTAAATACTTTTGCACGTACACTTTGCAACATTTTTTTGCTTATCGATTTATGTATACTTGCTATGTTTACAATTTACGATCAATGTTGCAATTTACGAATTTCTGTTAACAATAGCAACCCTACTTGGACCTAGTCTTGAGAATCGTGTGAGTACTAAAGTAGGAAGAGGGGAGAGGAAAGGTCCAGGTAAATAAATAATTATTATTCATTTGCAATTTAAATCGCAGAGTGCGTACTTTTATTTCATGAAATAAAACAGGAATTAATTGTGTTACATATTTATATCTCATACATGTGCCTAAGTACTTACATAATCCATTCTGTTTTTGTTAGTGAGTAGAAGCGGCTGTCTTCATAGAAGTGCTAGTGGTGAGTGGGTTTGGTCTAGTGATGAAGAGCAAAGTGGCGATGAAGATGAAAATGTACCAGGAGCAACTGCTGCTTCATCATCGAATCCCGCTGCTTCTTCTCCTACATCTTCTCCCGAAAAGGGAACTAGTAACGCAAATTCAGATACTGTTGATAATAGTAATAATAACGCCTTGTTGAATAATTCTTCCGGTTCCATCGTTCCACCTTCATCTGCTGTTGACCCTGCGGCCACAAATCCTACTACTACACCCGATTCGGAAAGTACTGCCGCTGCTTCTCCAGATGCTTCAAAATTGGATACCTCCACAACAAGCCTTTTACCCGTTAATCTTGTCTTGAGAATGAGGAATTCAAGGAGAGAATTAAATGACATTAGGTTTGAATTTATTCCTAACAAGGATACAGCAGATGGAATTGCTTCTGAACTTGTCGGGGCTGGCCTTGTCGAGGGCAAGGGTAAGTACTTTTACGTACAATTTCTAATTTCTTATGGAAAATACTTGATATTTACAGCATATTTGATGGTACCTGTTATTAACTAACTATCGTTTTTCTTTTTTTTTGTGTACAGACATTCTGTCCATTGCAGCTAATCTAAGCAAATTAATGGATACCCGGGAGACTGTGAAGACTATTACTTTTCCATTGGTAAGGATCATTTATTTGAAAGACTAAAGAAATATTATTTTGTAGTAATAATAATAATATGTGATAGCTATTATTTAATATTTAATTTTTTTCCCCTATATTTTCTATAGAGTTCGAATCTCCCAAATGAAGTCCCCGATTTATCATCCCTCGTAGGATTTGCAAGTATGTCGATAACAGACTAAATAATAAGTCGTATAGTTATTATTACTAAAGTTAAGAATTATTATTATCATTAATTAAGGAAAGCAACAAGTCGTGAATCGTTTATCAAAGAAAAATATACAAAAAAAAATTCGTAATGTCTCGTTATTAAAAAGCAAAAAATGTTGTATGCAATACTATATTATTCAATGCAAGAAAAGAAAAACGTAATGCAAATGCCTGCTGATACAATAAAAACAAATATTTAAAACATAACAGAATTATACCCATTAAATAAGAAAATGTAACTGTAATACAATACCTACCTACTATGATGATGTTATTTAGTATATATAGGTATATGCAATGATATAATGAAAAGAAATACTATACATTATCAAAAATTATAAGGTACAATAATGCATGGATACTATCCGATATACAACCTAAATATAATACCTATACATAAAACAAAAACATTATACATTAAATAATATGCTACAAATTCACAAACAACGGACATCTTATTCTTACAGAAAAATATAATAATAATATGACATGCTTACGATTAGATAAAGCTTTATTGAAAAAGAAACAGAGAGAGAAAATGAAAACATTTATTTTTCTCAACAGGAGGTCATTTGCCATGTTGTTCTTATTATATTTTTTCCATGTTATTCAATACATAATATCATTACATAATAAACCTTACGTAAACTTAAAATTACTCATTACATTTTAAAATAATATGCAATAAGTAGTGTTACAGTATATTATATCAATCAATATTTTACGTAGTTATCAATTTTAAATTTAGCAACAATTAATAGTAATAATTATTATCGGTAGAATTGGATTCCTATTTATTAGCGTTTAGTTTTTTCCGCAGATGGTTTTTATAGCTGAGGATGTCACCTATTATTACAGAAAAAAAAACAAGACCATAAAAATCAATG
>JAQIVE010007423.1:0-10463 GCA_034698285.1 Sminthurinus bimaculatus
CACAGTTTGACTCATCTCTCCTTCTCTCTTGTGAGCCCATCAAATTTTCAGGACTTTTTTCTCTTTGGCGTCTTTCTCTTATGTGTCGCATCTGCTGCTCCGGCTTTTCATGAATAAAATGTTCCTTGTCCTTCCTTCGACCAGCTCTAATGTATGTATCTACAATGTATTGTACAATGTACGTACGATTTCAAGGCGCAAAATTCGATGGTCGTTTTGAATAGCAGAGTAAAATCAATATTCATCCATACTTGTAATATACCATGTAGGTACATTTTGTATGCACGTGCATTAAAATGGGAGTATAAATGAATCAAAAATGATGTAGTTACAATAGAATACATATATTGATTGAAAATTGTATAATAGTCCGTGTGGCCGTTGTACTGCAGAGTAAAAAGTAAAAAAGTAAAGCAATGCGTCAGTAAATGAATATGTGAATGAAGAGTTAGATGTGTTTTTTGATAAAAGTCACATCCAAGTTTTTTTCCGTAAGCAAAAAAAATCAATAGCTGTAGATATTTTTAAGTATTAAGTTGAAGGGAATGGAAAGCTACTCATATAACTATTATACTTCGTTTACTTAATACAGTGACAGTATGAGCGTAGAAACGGCAGCAATGACAAGCTGCATGATGGAAACCTGGAGAAAAAATAAATTACAGCTTGAGGTTGAAGGAGCGGCGGAAAATTAAGAATTATTGTGAGTTGTGAGGCCGAGCTTTTCCACGAATAATTTATGACTGTGTAAATGTGTATATTTTTCCCCGACAATCTCCAAATCACTCTGTATCTATAGTAGATGCATAATATATCCCATATTTTGCATATACATTATGCATATTCATATGCTCAATGTAAAGGGAAAATTGCTCGGATTTTTCCGCACTTTTTTCTTTCGTTTAGTTTATAGTTATTTTGAATTTTGTAGGTATGCGGGATAGTTACTGTTGACTGTTGCATAGGTTGGTTGTTGGTTGAAGAGTACTCATTTTTCGTATTTTATTTACTCGGACACTTGGACACAGTTTACATAATACTTTGTTTTCTGTTCCTATTCGCCGTTTATGAAATGTGGAGAATCCAACCACTCCATTGCGATTGTGAAAAATAAGAGAATAGCAAATAAAACAATAAAATGACCGTCCTTTTTCAATTTCCCTGGCATAAAATACAGAATACTCAGAAAATATACAGGATGGAATTTTGGTTGGACTCTTGACAATGTTTGTAAATAAAACGGTGGAAAGTAAATTGATGGTTACCAGCGAAAAGTAAATAACAGTTTCAATACACTTTTTACATACATTATACCTAAAAGTGTTCATATATATAGAGAGAGAAAAAAGAGTGGGGTTTGCATATACCTACAACACGAAGGAGCGCATTGTTTGAGATTCGGGTTCCAACGATGGACTTGGCGACACAGGAATAGCGACCCTCGTCACTCTGACGAACCTGCGAAATGGACAAACTCCCCAGACCCAGAATTCGGTAGCGGCTGCACCCGTCACATAAAAACCAAAACATACATATAAAAATAAACATATAGATACACCGATTCAGCACAATTATTACAAAACTACATACAGGACATGGACATTTAGCATGAGCCAGCAAGGATGAGCCATGTTGTTAGTTGTGCTGGGACACGAAAATGCTGGTACCTTCAGTATAAGTTTGCCCACATAATACAATGCATACAGCTTTAATTTATCAGACAAACAAATAAAGAGTAACGAGTGGTTGACCAAAAGTGAACATGACTGAATGAGCCCGTGACCAAATAAATGTCCGTGTAAATAATAATTCCTCGTAATTCTAAATTCTAATGATGGAGAAAAGGTGAGAATGGGAAAATGATTTAATTACCCGTTTGACTTGACATCAATGGGATGTCCATTCCTTTTCCAGGAGACGGAGGGCATCGGATTCCCTTTCGGCGGCTCACACTCCAGCACCGCAGTGTCCCCTTGACTCACCCACCTAAGCAACAAACCAATCATTGCAATTTTCATTATTGCTATTTATTGTTATCCAAAAAATTCATACACGATTCTTAAAATCTTGTGAAAAAAGCTTAAACTCACGTGTTTTGTGGCGAGGACCGGAATTCATCTCGGAGTGCTAGAACAAAAACAAAATACCACAAGTTAGTAAATTATGTATGCATACCGAAGAATTATTAATCATACCTAAACATATGGTTAGCTTCTTTATTTTGGTTAATCAGAAATGAAAAAATTCTTCTCCCATTTGAATACAAATTTTCCGCTCGAGCTGCAGTTGGACAAACCCTCAAAATGTTTACGACGAAACTTTTGTCTCATCAGTGATAAACGGGGAAAAGTTCCCAAATTCCCAGTCAGCATTTTACGTCAAAACTTTCCAAATTTTCTAATCATCCCACCAAACTGGGACTCGCACAAAAAGTCTGCCCGAATTTCAACTCTAATAATAATAATGATAATAGATGTACAATATCATATGTACAGTACATATCTCGAAAATGAAAATCCGGATCTGAAATTCCAAATCCACCCCACACATTTACAATTTGCCACAATAAATAGTTGGGATATTCTAAATTTGATACAAGGATTCCAAGTTGAGTTTCTCTTCCTTCAGTTCTCTCTATGTATGTGTATATGTATATGTAATCATCAAAAATATCATAATGATAATCGCACATCTGATCAGGCAATTTGGAACTAATAGCGGGCAATATAAAGTTTGACTGGAGGATTCCGCCCAGGATTTGTCGTTCTTATCTATGCCCGAGCTGGAAGATAGATTGAGCTCCTCTCTCTCTCTCTCTCTCTCTCCGTCAACGCCGCTGAGCATATGTGAATCCCAAATCCCATCCCCAATCTCAGGACTTCACCCCCAAAGCCAAAGTCAAATTCAACTCTCAACTCTCAAATGAAAAGATATGAAATGATAGTTTGACTTGAATATTTCCCCTCCCTTCATCTATGTATGCCTGTATGTATACATGTTCTCCGTTTATTGGGGAAGTTTATGGAGAAAGAGGAGCAACACGCTCGCTTATTACTGCACTTCCGCTCTCTATCCGTGTGTATGTGTGTAGTGTGCTCTGCATAGAGTGGAAGAGGAAGAGGGGAAAGTTTGACAATCTGACGGGAGACAATCTGTGAATGTGGCTGGAGAATAAAGAGAGGGGACCTTTATTATATAAAATATAAATGGTCTTTTCTTCTCTTTCTCTTCTCTCACACCTCGCGCCAAAAACATGAAGAAGAGGAGAAACAAGAAGGGAATGTTGGAAAACACACGTGTCTTCTTTGTCCTCCCTCCTTTGTGCAATATCCCTATCACATATTATACAGTATACATACATTGTAATATGCTTTACTTTCACAACTCGAGACTTTTCTCCATAATCTCCACACACTCACACTCACACCATATCTATCTCTACTGTCTCTGTATCATGGATTCCACATATTGCTCCCCTCTTTTCTATAGTCCCGGAATTAACACGCAGCATCATCAAAACAAACAAAACACGCACTGACTCCTCTGTACTTTACTTACTTATCCAGTATCCAGCCACTACATTCATATGAATTGTTCTTCTTCCAGGTTCAAGCTCAGGAACTAGAACTGGAATTTGGAGGTGGAAGTGGAAATGGAGACAAAATGAAGGTCCCGACGCAATTTGTACATAATATGTATTTGAAGAGCAAGCACAACAACTTTTCATAACCTTGGAAAAGCTCCCTACTTCATCCCAGTTACAACTCCAGTGCCTGTTCTCCAGCTAATATAATGTTATGTCTGTTGAGCTCCTTTCTGCTTGTTTTTGTTTTTTTGCTGTGCTGGAGAAGAGGGTAATTTGTATTTTTTCTTGGCGGAGAATATTTTCATGGGAAAAGAAGAAGAAGAAGAAGAATAAAAGCACAAGGTTATTACATAAAGGGCTTTACTTTGCTACACATATGATATGGAGTGGACTGAAATGAAATGACTTTGAATCCAAATGGAGTGGAGGTTGTGCTGGAGCTGGAGCTGCATGGAGTTGCTCCGCTCCTTTGCTTTCCTTGGCTGGAGAAGAGAGGTTGGCCCATAGGACTTGACAAATATGGCTCATTTGTTCATATTTTTGGGCGATTTCCCCTCTTCCCGTTCCCCATTATCCTTATCTTTATTGCACCGCCTGCTCATATTGTATCAAGCACGATAAATAAGTATGTACTCTATGTAATACACTTACTCTCTCTCACTCCTCGCACACACTTTTCCCTCGCCCATGAATGTGAACATATGTATGTACATTACATACATACACTACGCGGCAAAACACGCGTTTTCCTCACTTGACAAAACATTGGCCTTTCCCTGCTCATTCCAATTATCAACTTTGTCAGGATCAAGCAAAAAGTCACATTTTTAATTCCAACTTTATTTAGGGTAAACTCAAGGGGAAAATATAAATTTTAAAAGGACGTGCTAAACAGCTGTTGCCAAAAAACTCCGAACTTTTCACCGGTTTAGCGGGAATTTTTATAAAGTGGATTTTATAATGCGGATTTTCTTTGTAAGCTCAGAGATGACACCATAACATTGAGTTATGATGAGTCCCACAGGTCAAGAGGAATTCTCCAATTGTCTTGTTCAATGTTCATCTTCCTAATTTGAAGTAATGTGCGCAGCTCACAGGTTTTCCCACGTCAGTATTAATATTAATAACACAGTGAAATAACAGCAGTCAAAGTAATAACGAGGATTTGTGCACAAGTTTAGATTCTACACAACGTGACTCGTCTCTCTTTCTCCATTTTATTCGCCGTTATTTTAGGAATTTGTATCAAATTTAAGTGGCAAAAACATCATGTGTGCACTTTGTCCTTTGTGCCCAAGAATTCAGTCGCATGGGCTCTGTTTGCCTCAATCCCCCTTTCAAATCCTGAAATCCCGTCTCAGTTTTGCGTTTGCTCTACCTAAACTTGTAAATAAATAGTAAATAAACCGGGAAGAGCCACTCAACCAAAATTACATACACCAAGCACAGAATGAGAGAGAGAGAGAGAGAGAGAGAGAGAGAGAGAGAGACTTTGTCCATGAACTTTTTTTACGACGAGTGAAAATAAAACTAAAATAGCCCAAAAGGAGTTGAAAGGGGAGGTAATTTTTAAATGGCTTGTGTCTCAACCTTTCTTTATATACTTTGTAGCTCTTTCCATACATAGATTTTGCCGGGACTTGAGCCCGTGACGGGCCATGTGTTTGAGTGGACGAGCACCGTTTCGTGTGCTTGGCTCCCGTCCCTTTATGTATACACAGCAGAGTAGAGCAGAGCAGAGAAGATGTTCTCACGGACGGATGACTTTGAAAAAGATGACTTGAGCTCACTCCTTTCCTTGTCAGCATTCTTCACTTCATGTCACTTCAATTGAAGCCAACTCAACTCAACTCAACTCAACTCAACTCGACTCGACTCAGTCACATTCACATTCAAATTCGGCCCAAAAACTCCAACTCTTCGTCTCTTCTTTTATTTTCCTTTTGGCTTCCTTTCCTTGTCAAGTTCATCTATTGAGTTGAGTCATTCACTCTTTCTTTCTTTCGTCCTTTCTTTCTTGCTATTGAGTTGAATGCAATCAGCATCCGAATCAAAATCAATCCTCCGAGTTCCGAGTTACTCCTTTTCTCCTTTTTTACCTCCTTCCCCCCTTGACTCCCCTCTTTTTTTCTTTTTCCTTGCTCGACCTTCCGTGTAAAGATGAAACAAGGGGATGGATCATCAGGATATTCACATTTATATTCACCTCCAACTCCAACTTTAGCTATCTAGCTATCTATCTATTATCTCATTGTTTTCACAGAGGAAATTTGTCCTCAAAGCACCAGGAAAAAACAGACACTAACAAACAAGTGGGAGGTGAATTTTAATGAGTTGAGTGGGAATTAACAAAATTAAATTAGTTTTTTTTAATTTGCAAAAAATGTGAAAAAACAACTTTTGCTATTGACTCGTATAGACTCTGAGGACTCTGAGAGGTGAAAGCTCAAGTTGACAATAATTGAGCTAACTAGACTTGATGAGTACAAAGTATCATAAGGCATTATAATTATTTATACATATTATAATGTACGGTATAAAGTAGTAGGAAAAAACCTTTGTATTTTTACTCCAGTGTGAGTTGTATGTACAGAATGCAAATGCAAATGTTGCAGACTCTGTTCTGTTCTTGTGTTTTGGTTTATTTATGAGAAGAGACGGATCGAGATTTTACACTTTTTACCGCAACGGTATAAAATTTAAGTAGCTCATCGCATTACAAATTACCACTGCAGAATTCTGTATACTGTATACGTATACATAAGACACATGTACGTTGTACGTGGAACATTTATGGGAGCTCTTGAGTCGTTTCCCAAAGAGTCTTCATCTTCTTCCCTTTCTTCTACTCTATTACTATAGATACATATGTATGTATGTATGGGCAGAGATGGGGAGTTGATTTGATAATAGGTCGAGGGATTGTGACTCCAGCTCCCCGTTTTTCCAGCTTTTCCAGCTTTCCCTCTTCCATGCATTCATCCAGTGGGAGTTGATTTTATTTGGAGGACAAGAGAAGGGAGGGAGGGAGGTTTTGAATAAAACTATCCCTACCTTTTCTCTTTCTCTCTGCTCCTTTTCCCAGGGATTTTATGCCGGGGTGAAGTTCTAATTCAATTATAAATTATTCATTGAGCCGCGACATCAAAGGCTTTTTTCTATTTCTCTCTCTCTCTCTCTCTCTTCCAGCTTTTCCCTCCCTCCTTTTTTTATTTTATTTTCCGTGTATCTTACACATTCAAACTTTGTCACTGTCTCTGTCTCTGTCTTTGACTCTGGTTCTGATTCAAATTCAAATTCAACAGCCTTAGCTCCGAGTTGGTCCCGAGCGAGTGGTGACGACAGCCAAGAAAAAACTAAAGAAAAACAGAGCAGCGGCATCACGCTGGTTGGTCCAACCACTTAAACGCATGGGACAAATTATTCTCCGTTTGCCGCAAAAAATAATACTGCTACACTACAAGTATACACTCGTATACTCGTAGGCATAAATTCACCCTGTCTCATTAAAAAACTTGTTAGGGGTGAAAAAAAAACAGTTTTACTTACTGTTGATGTATAGTACAAAGTACAAAGTAAGGGCTTGAAATTTTGGAGAAAAACTGATTTTTCCCCATAAAAAGTAATAATAAGTAATAATTGTTTCGAATATCGTTCAAAATCCGGGGACATTGAAGCGAGAGTTATGATGGTGTTGGTAGTGGTGCAAATTGCTCGCTTTTCAGTTCAGCTGACTGAAAAATCGAGAGCAGGAGCAGAATGAGGATAGAAAAAGAAGAGATGATTCATCAATGACTTTTATCCAGTCAGCAATCCGTTCAGTTCATCCAGGATCCGGAATTCATCCGTCTCATCATCATCACACTTTCCCCATAACTTTTTAACCATTATGCACACTCTTTATTTCTCTTGCTCTGGCTCTCTCGCTCTCTCTCTCTCTCTGGATGTCTGTGACTCTGGGCTGAGGATGACTCTGAGTTTTTCAATCACTTGCTCGTAATTATTTCTCCATTTCCTCCATCCATCTTCATTCATTTCATTTCACTCGACATACTTTATTTTATTCACTCAGTCAGCTCAAGATGAGAAGCCGAGTGAGAGACTGACTGTCCTGGATTGGTGGGACAGAGCAGGGGCTCCCTGGAAAAAGATTCGAGAAGAAGAAGAAGAGACGAGATGAGCGCTCTCATGTAAAATTTTGAATCTGAATTTGAAACACAAGATGAATTCACATTGAGATTTGGATTTGGATTTGAATTCAAATTTGGATTCATCATATGCGCACATAATATAATAAACAGATTTGAATGATGAATATGATGATGAGCATGAGGATGAGGATTGAGGATGAGGATGAAGGGGAGAAGGTGGAACTTCCCCCTCCCATCCCCATGATTTTGTATCTAACTTGATTTACTTGATGCTCTCCTCTTCTTCTTTATTTGGATTCGAATTCGAATTTGGGCCGAGCACTTGACTTGAACAAGTTGAACAAGGCGGGAATAGTCCAGGGAACAACTCTTGTGCGGATTATCCTTCAAATTATTATATTTTAGTTACAAATCCCAACTGAAACTTGACTGAAACTGATTTCATTCTGCTTTTCATTTTAATTTGGTCTACAAGTCGCCTCATTTTTATATCGAAATCATCATTTATGTATATATTATATTTATTTATCATATGATATGATATGACTTGATATGAGAAACGAGCGGTGAATTTGCTTGCAAATTCATAATTATTATTGCAAATGTCCTCAAACAATTCTCATCTTCATCCTTGTGTACAATTGTGTGAATTGCGAGACTGCTCATCAAAATGGTTCTACAAAGTATGTAACTGGGTGAGACTTTCCGGGCTTTCAATGGCAGTGATAATTGCGATGATAAAAGGAGTGAAATGTACCTGAAAACTTGGTCGCTGTAATCATGCAATCAATCGAATCCAGAGCTTTTGTGTCCATCACAATGTAATTAAACAAAGTTCTTTCTCATCTCATTCATCATGCTCATATCATATTTATTATGAGTCCTCGCATTCCAATTTATGGAATATGGATTTTCACGATGGCAGCTTCCAGGTGAAAATTTAGAGTGGAATTCTGGAGTGTCAAAGGGAAACTAGAGCGTATAGCACAGTGATCAAAGGACAACAATGCTGTATTAATATGTAATAATACAAATGGAACAATGGCGAGAAAATCGTCCATTCGTAATCTCCGAGAAACAGAAACTGTTTATTTATTATGAACAATAGTCATAACGCAACTACAGGCCAACTAGATTCATTTTAAGCGGCTTTTGTACCAAAATACAAGTCGAAAATTGACAGGTTTAAAGAACATTATTGTAGAATCTGTAAAATAAAAAAATGTCGTATTTTTCTTTATGAAATCTAATTTAAATGAGGATTTTATCCAATTTCAAGAGAAGGACAAAAGAGAGGCCTAAATACGGAAATAAAAAAAGCTGTTTGATTTTTTCACCCAGGGAAAACATTAATACATTATACTTTTATACTTATAACTTGTATAGACAATCGAATATGGAATTCATTTTCATTTCTTCCATTTTTCCACAGTTTTCTCTCTATTTCTGGAAATCCATTTAGAGTGACGAGGAAGTGAGCGAAAAAATAAATGGGAATGGGGAAAATATCGGAGAGCTCATCTATAGAGATGCGGAGGAGGGAAAGTAAAGAAAAAGTAAAAATGAAAGTGAAAAGGAAAGAGTTGAGATAGATGAGAGAGAGAGAGAGAGGAAGATGAGAGAAAGTGCACATTTGTGGAAAGAAAATAGGACTAATGTGATGCTTTTTTCCTTTGGTTTCCTTTTCCTTGGCCACGTCTTGCCTTTGCTTCCTCTTCCTCTCTTCCTTTTCCCTTAAATAGAAAAAAAGACAAGACAATGGGAGAGAGATTGGGATGGAGACGTCGATGAAAAATGTGTCAATTAACGAGACAAGGACTGTCATCATTCCCCCTCCTCATCCACATCCACATCCTCGATCCAACATACGAACCAAATGAGCGAACCAGTCTCGCCATCAACCTCCAACATCCAAGGAAGAGAATACGAGAATGAAAGGGACAAAGTAAATGTAGGAAAGGCAGAGAGGAGCAAAACCAAAAGGAAAGATTTTGATCGAGAGGGAAAAAGAGAGAAAAGTAAAAGTGAAAACTATTCACTTTCATTGTTCTTTCTGCTTTCTCTCTCCTATTCTCATCTAATCGTAAGTCGCCATCGCCAATGGCATCCACATCCACATCCATGTCCTCGTCTTCTTCATCCACTTCCTACTTCCTTTTTTTGTCCACAAGTACTTTTCTAACTATTTCCTGCACCACGTCACAAAGTACAGTTACGGGAAGCGACTCCAGACTCAAGAGCTCCGAGTCAAGGATGTCGCAAATCAAATCCCAAAAATAATAATAACGACTCCTTCCCTTTTATCTTAAGTCATCATCAGAACAACTTTCACCTCATTCTCCTTTCTCGTCCATGTCATGCAGTAGTTTTTTCAGCCAACCTCATACATACTAATCTCACAATTTTTAATGAAATTTTTGCCCTCGATTCGAACAAGTTAAACATTGTGAAAAAAGTAAAATTATGACAAGATTTATGACCCTTTAGTCTTGAGTTGACAATTACCCAGCGTTTATCACATCCTGGGATCTCCTTTTTCGATGACCGATAAATGCTCGGGCTAAATAACTGTCAATGGAAATGAAAGTTGGATTTTTCTACATCCTTTTCATACATTTGAGTCCTTCCATGTATTTGTATTGTACTGGAGTTGCCGATTGCGGGAGAAACGGAATCGGAAGTTCAATTTAAATTTATGAGGCCAAAAGGGAGCCCAAGGTTTGAAA
>JAQIVE010007424.1:0-10462 GCA_034698285.1 Sminthurinus bimaculatus
ATAAAATCTTACATTTTACTGTACATTTACATGTACATTTTGCTATTTCAGTAGGGATGGGTTCCCGCCTATTTATTTAAGATCTGAGGTTTATTATATTGTCGGCAATGTTTTGTGCTGGAGCTCGAATCAAAATTCCACGGGCCAATCCAGAGTAATATAGACAAGCCGCAATATGGCCACAACATCCAATATTCCGAGCTCCCACTGGGCACTTACAGAACCATCCTTTGATAGACTTGAGACCTGTTTGCAAAAAGTGACAACACATCAAAACGCAAAATAAAGTACGTTAAGTAAAATGAAATTGAGATAATTTACGAAAATACAAAAATAATTTAAAACAGGGTACCTGAGCCATTAGGTTTATACTGCACAAAACATTGATATTCCTTATTAGAATGATGCCGTGATGTAATTTTGAATCGAACAATGTCTGGAGATTCTTTGTAGTAAAAGACGTTGGCGTCTTGCTCAGTAAAGTTGACTGCAGCGTATGATCTTGCTTGCTTGATTTGATAAATTCCCATACAAAGTTGCCTTAGATCGTCTTCGTCAAGTATCGGAAAGTCAATAAGGGTTTGGGGATCCACTGGAATCCATACGACACGTTTTGTATCTAAGGAATTATCTTGTACAAATTTTTGAAGGAGGTTAGAAAGTTCCATTCTTTGGAGAATTTTTTGAGCCAGCTCTTGATGTTCGGGTTTATTTGAAGCAATTGCAGGTCTGTATTTGTTGATCAGGGCACAAGCAATAGCAAAGAGGTCACCTAAGCTATTGAGATACTTGTTGTTGATGGCATTATCAAAAAACTTGTAGATGTTCTTGATTCTTCCATTAGCACTCTCAGCAACCCATCTTAATTTGGTGACCAATCTAGATTTATTTGCTTCTTCGGTTGTAAACTGTTTTTGCTTTCGAGTTAGAAGAGCAGGCATATAATCTTGAAAACCCAACCTCTGAACCAGTTCTGAACAGTCTCGAAATCCTCGATCGTATATGATGACATCATCACCTTGGAAGAAGGCGTAGAATCCAGCTACATTTCCAATAAAGTGCTCCAACATTTTAGCGTCATTATGATGTCCATCAGAAAAATAGAGCCCCTCTACTGCCAGAATGTGGCCATCTGGAGCCACAATCATCATAGGTTTAACTATGTTAGCGTGTTTGAATGACCATGTTTGTTTTTGCACTTTATAATTCGAAGACTTTTGAACATATAAATATGTGCCATCCATTATGACTACAGCTTGTCTTGGTGATAGTTTTAGAAGAGTTTGACTTAAAAGTGTCCCGTGGTCATTAATGTACTGCTGGCGAGATATCGATTGGTAGCCCAGATTTCGAGGAACAAATATTTGTTTTAGCATGATACGAACTTTTTCAAATACCTCACTTGCTCTTCTTTTGTCAACTCCGTACATGAGACCGCAAGCTCGGAGAGACAATCCAGTTCGAAGTTTTGTCAAAAACAGGGCGAGAGAATTTTTGGCTTCAACCTTTCTAGTGTCAGTTATAAAGGGGGCACATGTGGAGAAAAGATCCTCAAAGTCTGCTTTCGACATTCCTAAGTAGGTTTCATAAAAATCTTCCTGCAAGTCTTGATCTTCGAAATTAAAAGGTTTTGCTCTTCGACTGGTCATTTCCATTACCATGTGTTTAAACTCGCTTGGCGTGCACTGACGATCTTTTGCTTTGGCTTTAATTTGGGAGATAGCGTCGGCACTAAACTCATTCATTCCACTGATCAAATGCTCGGGGCAACAACGATTATCGTACGGTATGACAATATCTTCTTTTATCCAAAGATTAACTATTGCTGCTGGCTTTATTCTTGATCGTCTATCCGTGCTGCCACAAACACAACAGATATTTTGACTACCTCCAAGGGACGTTATTGATAGAACACTGTTCTTTTTACTTTCATTTTCATTGGTGATGGAATAATATTGTCTCTTGAAGCCGTTGTAGCACTTCTCACATAATCTGTCTTCATCAATCATGTCAACTGAAGCTGTTATAAAATCCCACATGTCGGAATTCACCATTCTGTATGCCTTGCTTGTTTCTCTAATTGTCTTTTGACAATGCCTACAAATTTTTCTCGGCGTGTTGGGCATTTTGATATGGAATCAATTAATGAAGCTACGAAACTTTTAAACACCACAATGTTTTATTGGCCGGATGCAACTGCACTTGCGATCACTTCTAAATGTAAACTTCCTTCTAAACTAATACCCGAATTTCCCACTGGTAAACAACAAACCTGTATAAAGTATTATTTAGAGTAAAAACTAAAACGCATGACTGTTAAAAATAGATAGATGAAATGACGAGAAATTTTAGTTCTGAGTGAATTCTATAGCATAAGATAGCATAAAAGTATTCATAGAATGAATACGATAAACAGCCTATCTCTTAATTAGCTAGGAATGCATTCAACTATTTGAGTCGTATTCATATTTGCATCCAATTATCAGCGTTATTTACATACTGCAATTATGACATAGTTCTTTGAACCAAGAATGCATGTTACAACCTGCGTTCTTTTGAGGCAGTATATGTATTTGGGCTTACAATGTGATTTTAGTTCACCGTAAATAGCATTTTCAAGCTCAACTCTGTATTTTCTTTCGAATGAGATGTTTTTTGTATGATTTAAAACACCATTGGTCAATTTTGGCTCCATGTGAAAATCGATGTACGCGTAATGTTAAAGCCCTATTCAAAATCGTGTACGTGTAATGTTAAAGCCCTATGTTGAAACGTGTAAACACGAAAAATTTTCGGACTTTGGGTGCCCAGTTCGGGCACTGGCCCATAAAATTTTGTCAAACGGATTTCAGTTCCTAGACCCTCTAGTGGTAGACTTTCAAAAAATATGTGTCCGAACGAGGGCTTTTTTTTAGCCCAAAATCCGGACTTCTCCTTTCACGAGATTTTTGACCAAATGTTTTTCTAAGGGTTTCATATTGGTTATATGGTAGAACTTCCTGTTGAATTTCGATATTAACTGTCTCTTTGTGAATTGGTAAATATTGAATATGTATAATGTATGCGAGTAATATTTTATTTACTTGGAGAACATGTTTTGATTTCCCAGTGGAGTTGTCCACCCTGCTGAAAAACAGCCCAGCACCAATTTTAGCAGCTGCTCCAAAAAAATTTGTCTTGCCTTTGTTTCCATGTTAAAAAAAGAACGAAAATAGAATTTGATAAAAAACGGGATAAAAAATCAGATTAAAGCCCCCATAAAAAATTCAATTGTTAGTCGGTTCATACCGGAACGTGGATTTAAGGTTAGCGTGGCACAGGAACGATTTTTATGCATCAGGTCACAGTTTCCGGATGGCGCCATAATAAATTTTTCTCTGTCAATCTATGAAAAGGCAAAAAAATCCAAACTCAGTATTTTTGTAGAGTTACCTTCCCTTAGAAAAACATCTGGTCAACTCATCTCATGAAATCTTGACACAGGTTTGATGGAAAATCTTATCATACGTTTTAATCAAAATTTCATGAGATTTTGATGTGAATCCATGAAAATATCATTCAAAACTGCCAATCTTGTCAAATGGCATCAAATTTTAATGAAATTTGATAAGATTTTTTTCTAAGGGTTAAAATTCTTATTATTATCAGATTTGACGCATTCTGGTATGAATCAAATTGTTATAACTATTACCATGGTCTTTTTATCCGGAGGAATGATTTTTGGCAAAAGAAAACAAGCTGCCATCGTTTTATTCAAATCCACGACAATTTTGTCCACTGGAGCTTCCAGTTGAATCAGGGCGATTCCATTTTCATATTTATCACTCAGATCTTGAGAGCTCGTTGACACCCACGAATTTCGGATCTGTGAATGCAGTTCCGTAATATTTAAAATAAGATCATCTTGGATACTAAAAATTTTAGAGCAACGCCTAAATTTTTTCCGGTTTTTCGAAAAATGGTTTATATTTTTGCAAGTAGAAATACGTACCAGAAATTTTGCAGTTTTATCATTAACTAAAGAGGCATCGTCAGTTAGAGAAACTTGAATGGTCGACCGAGTTTGTGGGAATTCGGTCCAATTTTTGACGCAAGGCCCATCGGTCAAAACAAAAGCAGGCTGAATCAAAGTCCCACTGCAGGTTTCGACATCATTTTCAAAAATTGTGACGTCCCACGGAAAATTTTTGTTGAAATGGTCCTTTTCATCAAATAGGCCACATTCTGCTCTGCCCAAAAAATGAAGTACATGCAAAACGACAAATTTTGCCAATTTTTTGTGACAAAAAAGGTTGTTAAAATTTGAAATCCGAAGAATTTTAATTTTTTTTATAGGAACTTCGTATTTGCGCAAGAAAACGGACCTTTTTCGCAATACATTGGCCGGAGTCCGAGCCATTCGCCGTCAAAGTTACAGAATAGGTCGAGGTGGTCAAAGCTGTATTTTGGAGCCCTGTAAAAACGGTCGCACTCAACTCTGATCCTTCTCCCATGATAAAAGTGAGATGAGCAGTTGACAACCTCTAAATTTTCCGAGTCGAGGCAACGAAATCCGTTGGGATTGAGCTTAAAATCGGGACATCTAAGGGTAAAATCTTGGGCGTTAAGGCCAGTAATCATTCCTGTTTCAAAAGATTTTACGTCGAGGCTGATTCTATTTTTCAACTCAACAGATTCTCCACCCTTTCTATCCTTTTCGCCGGTCTTCCAGCCACAAAGATTGCGATGCTCATCCGACTTGTCCTCGCAGTCAGGATTGTTGTCGCAAATTTGGTCGAGGGAAATGCACTGAGTTGAATTGAATGAGGGACATGGACATTTGTCAATACCGCAACTATCGATCAAAATCAGTATCAAAATAGACCATTTTGTTACAGAGCATACCCGTATTTTAAGTTGAATTGACTAGGCATCAAAATTTCAAAAAGGGTATGTTTAAGAACCAGAATTTCTTAAAAAAACCAATTTTAACCCGACAATTTCCAAAAAAAAAACAAATTTTAGACCCAAAATGTTCAAAAAATTCAAATTTAAACCTCAAATTTCTAATTAGGCGTATGGTCTAATGTACAGGCCTCATTCATTCTTTATTTTGCCTTTCCATATTTGAAATCCAAATTTCAAAACGGGCACAAAATTTTGAAAAATGCCCATTTTAGACCCAACTTTTTGCAAAAAACTTATTTTGGAGCCAAAATTTTGAAAGAATCTTATTTTGGAGCCATAATTTTGAAAAAAGCCGATTTTAGACCCAAAATTTTGAAAAAAGCTTATTTTAGACGCAAAATTTTGAAAAAAGCCGATTTTAGACCCAAAATTTTAAAAAAAGCACATTTTAGACCAACAATTTTTAAAAAAGCCCATTTTAAACACAAAATTTCGAAAAAGCCTTATTTTGGAGCCAAAATTTCAAAACAAAAAACGTATTTTGGACCCAAATTTTGAAAAAAGAACATTTTGGACCCAGAAAGTCTACAGGCATGTTTTGGAGCCGAAATTTTCCTTCGGTGGACTTACGCTTCCATTCTGATCATCCACTTTAGGACTGGAGCAAATTCTTTGGGATCCCTGCCTCTGGTGGATGAAGAATAAATAGTTTTGGAGTCACATCTACCCCATTTTTGCCTGGGGATTAAACCAATGTCCGTTCCTGAAAACCACGTCCCGCCGATAAGCATAACAGCCCGGCTTCCATGTGAAAAGCAGAGATCGTCATCACGTTGGCCATACTCTGGCGGAAGTTGAAGCTTTACCAATATCTCGTCTCCGCTTAAAAAACTTGTGGCGTTTTGAAGGCTTCTTTTAAAACAATATGGGTTCTGCGTCAGTCCATAATGGAACCGCAAAAGGGAGACACATTTGGCAACGAGAAGGAACACAAACTTCCAAATCTTCAAAGTCCACTCCTTCATTTTGTAAGTAGCAATTTTCGTTTCATTTCCTGGGCTTATTTTCCTTCTTTCACTCGCAAACCCAGAAAACGGAATGACGACGGTGGCACCATTTGAAAAGATATTTTGTGCACCTTTCAGGATTTGATTTTTTGGGTTTAGAAAAAAGGAGGGAAGGCAAATTTTCTTGACAAATGGGGTTGAAAAATCCAGAGGCTTTTCTAAATAATAAACTACGCCGTGAAGGAAACTTCCAAACTTGGATTCGGGCGGCAGAATGAGCGTGACCTGTAAAAGAAATTTCTGTTAAATCCACTTTTGGATGATAAATTAATTTACATTTTGAGTGGTGAATTCATTTAAATTTTGAGTGTTAAGTTCATTCAAATTTGAAGCGATAAGTTCATTCAAATTTTAAGTGTTAAATTCATTTAAAGTTTGGTAGATGGTTTTATTTAAATTTTACGTGAAGAATTCATTGGAATTTTGAGTGATGAATGTATTTAAATTTTGGGTGATTTTATAGAATTAAATACCCGAGAATACTGTGCGTATCGATCGTGCTTAGAAAAGTCGGTGGTGTTGGTTCCGGCTACGATCAAAAAATTCCGAGGATCTTTGTCACTCGGAAACCGACCCGGGGGCCCAGCCTGCATTGAGCGTATTTGTCTTTCCCCGAGTATTGTGCCACTGGTGTGAAATCTCCACCGACTATTTGAGCCTCCGACCCTCCGGAAAATGGCGACTGTCCAGGGAGAGAACGATCGAATATCTGTTGGAATCACGTCCAGCTTTCCGCAGTTGTACAATTCCGTTTCCCCGGTACATTTTATTCTTGGCACACTTGATAATAATATTGAAACCAGCAGAAAAATTGAGACGATCGAACATGCTTTTAGCCCAAAAAGGAAACTTAACCTGTCCATTTGGCTGGATTTTTAAATACAGGGCAGGTCAAGAAAGTCGGAAAACCCTGTTTTTTAGGTCACTTTTTCAAGGTTGATTTTGTGCTTTGGTTTTTCCATGCTTAGTTTTTATAAGACAGGATGCACTGTAAATACGCCGATAAATCGTATGCACAGAGGGTTATCACAATCTTTTGGTATCAAAAATCAGACTGTACAATAAGTTTGTATGTATTGTATATAGTACATACTACATACACTCAAGTGAAAAGCAAGGCCGACATTGAGCATATACATGCATACAGAACGAAAGATTGAATAAATTGAGAAATGCGAGTAAAAAGTACTTTTAAATGAATTTAAGTAGTTTGTAATAGTAGGTGTAGAAAATTACATACATTCTTTTCTTACCTACACTTACAACCCAACTCCCATCTACAATCTACATGCTACATGCATACATCATCGGTCACATCTACAGTAAATGTGAAGCATTTGAAGGATTAAAAACAAAAGCTATATCTTCATCATTTTTTATGCCGCAGCTCTCCAACTTGGACTCGCACAATTCAATACGAAAGAGTCATGAGCAAGGAAGAAGAGAGAGAGAGAGAGAGACACGCAATTTGTAAAAACATTACCTACACCAAAAAAATTCTTTTCATGCACACGATCGTAGCGCACTGTTTTACAATACACCATGATACATGCAATGATACAGCCATCAGTACAAGCATTTTGATAGATTGATGAAAGCAAAAACTACATAATTATAGAGTTAAATCTATGTATGGGGATTTGTGTATTGTGTATTGTCGCATTGAATAAGATATAATCCCAAATACGCTGTTCTGTCCGGCTTATGTTGTATCCAGTGTATCTACTACATGCCCTTAGAAAAAAATCTCATGAATTTTTGACACGGTTTCGTCGGAAATATTATTATCAAGATTGACAAATTTTGAAGAGATTTTCATGGCATTTCATCGAAAAATCTCATCAAAATTTTGTCAAAATTGAGATGAATTTTGACAAATTTTTTTCCAAGGGTGCATTAAGAATATTGTCTTTTGGGAAATTTCCTCAAGCCTAGGCTTCATTCTTTCGTATGTATGTATGTAATCAATTCAACCCAACTCAATGATTTATTTACCTGTTTATCATCAAAAAGATTTCAATTTGCCGCTGTCCTATCACGTTGGGTTATGCAATGCAAGGGTTCTAAATTGGATGCTTACAATTTTTCTTCCTACAAGTCCTTCAAGATAGGGGCGAATTTATTTCATAAAATAGGTCGCTTTTTCTCATTACATACAAAATTTGATAATCATTATCATGCCACTTGAAAAGCAATTTTTCAAGAATCGTGACAAAACCAAATTTTGAAATGGGTTTATCAAACCACCATTATGTATAATCCTTTTCAAAAAAGCTCAAGTTGTTCTAATCAAGCCAAGCATTTTTCAGCTCTCAAGTCCGCAATAGGTTCAATGACAGCAATATCGAATATTGAAAACTGTTATTACTAGGGAACGAATTTTCTCCCTGAGCAACGAATTTTTGTTCTTCGCTCTAAAACCTGCAAAAACGACTTAACTTTCAGAAATACTTGCTTTTATATTTAAGTTTAAGCCAACATCCAAAATGGCCAAATGGCTTTTTTTCCTTTGGATTTTACTTACAAACCGACCTATGGTAATTGGTTCATTTGAACGTTCCCCCCGAAATCCATCTCTGTTTAAAATTGGCGCCAAGGATATCGAGGCGCTCAACCTTTATTCTGCGTCTAAATCCGCCTGGATTATGATAACGCTCGCGAGCAGTGACTTTTTAGAAGAGCGTAAAGTGGGAGGAGAGCCCAAAGATTTTGAGTTGATTCTGCCCTACTTTGATCGTCCCATCCTGAATGTATTCCATGTTTCTGAAACAAAATCGTGGAACCATAAAAATCTCACATTTGTGTCGAGCGCCAAAAATCTTCATAAATACATTTACCTCTGTCTGAGCAAATATCAAGGGGACAATTCCATGGTTTGGAGTTGGGAAGGCTGTCTGGATCCTCAGAATGGTCCCGAGTTTTTCAACACCCCAAAACAATTTAAGGACTATCCTGCCGTTATCCCGTCAATAATAAACATTTTCATGGCCCTGGATCCATTTGGTCAGTTCCAGGACTGGAAAACAGGGGGCACTTTGCGAATTTTCAACCTCCAAAACAAACCAGGAATTTATATATTTTATCGGCTAAACCAAAGCCAAATAAGCGACGACCATCAATCAAGATTTGTCAGTATCCACAAAGTGTCGTACATTTGTATCCATTGCTACGAAAAGGACTTGTACATTCACCTTGAAAAAACCAAGGGCTCCAATCTCGGTAAAATTCTTGAATGGTACCATCTGGTGTCAACACAGCGAAACAAAAGTTACCGCGTCATCTTGCGCTCTCAAACGGTGGCTCGCGCCGTTGCTTTTGCCCCCATGGCAACGGGGAACGGAACAAAAAGCTCGTTCCACAAAAAAGAACCCATCACACTGGAAAGCTCGGTCCTCAATTTTCTAGCATTTCCACTAAGATCCGACAACGAGTCCTTGAACGATGCCGATGGTAGGTCCAAAGTGTTGGAAGACTTTTTGCTGTACGGCTACTTACACGAGCACAATAATGATTTTGGCCTGACCTACTGCTGGGAGTTGATCTACCCCGTGAGCACTATTACCTACAAAATCATCACGAGCGACCAAGTTAATCCGATAAAAACTTCGATTCAAATCTACGTCGAGCCATTTCAACGCTCTGTTTGGACAGTTCTTTGCATTCTGTTGATGGTCACCGTTCTTTTGATTTTCCTCATGGGACCAATTACTAAAGAAAAATTACTTGGATCAAAGTTGCTAGAAAAATGCCTATTTTGGATGATCACCCTGTTTTTGGAACAGCAGGATCAACTGACGCCGGTCAAATTTAAAAATTCGCGGGTACATTCCAAGTTCAAGGGGATCTGCGTGTGTTGGAGTTTTGTGGCTCTGCTTTTGGTGAATTTGTACAAGAGTGTTTTGAAGTCGGACTACGTCCTGCCCTATCCGCACGTCACAAAATGGCAGAATGCCAGCCAAGTCGTGACCCACGGAAATTTCGTGACCTACTATGTTGACATGGAATCTAAATGCAATTTTAAAACTGAAATATCTCCAAGCAGAGGTTTGTTTTCCGGCCTGACGCGACAATTGGTGTATAAATTTCCTATTTCGGCTTTGCCCTCGATGGCCTGGGAGCTGTGGTCAGTTGAGAGTAAATGCGCAAATGATTGCCTAACGTTGTTCAAAGGAGACCAACTACGCTTTGAACAACAACAGTATGGCGGCCCTAAGACGCCGGAAATTGATGTGACATGGGAAGATTTCAAGTGCCGCGTTTTAGAGTCCTGTCAAACAGCAAGGAGAATGGGCTGGCTGCAGTCCCGACGAAACATCTCCTGTCTGCAGGATCTACCAAAACTCGTTGCAAACGAGCTGAGTCAACCCAAAACTTTGCTGATCACCCCTCAACAGGATTTTGAGTATGTCTGGAACATTTTCAAAATAGCAATGCAATCCGGTGGAAACCAAAATCAACGGATTGGATTTGCCCACAATCGAGATACGGCAGACGAATCTTTTCATGAC